>APFE030376655.1:95333-106088 GCA_000404065.3 Pinus taeda | reverse complement strand
ATATGCCTTGTACCTAAAAGATCAAAGGTTGCACTTAAAAAAATATCCCTAGATTTTATAGTCCTACGACTAATTATTGCACTTCAACGACCACTATATGGACTGGTTGTTCAATCCTTTTGGCGTACATTTCCTTATAAAATTCAAGGGAAGTCTTCAATTCCTATACATTGTGGTTGTTATACTTCATTTTATCATCCATCCCCAACATATTCCCCTCCTATATAACCACCTCTAGGATTGGAGATCTCTTCAACTTATAACCAGGTTATTTGGGAATTTGAACCTTCGATTTAGCAACAGGTTGTGGCAGTGGCACACTAGTAGCACCCTTGGTCCGCCCCTTCTTGGGAATTGAATTTGAGGCCATGCAGAATCTATCTAACAACTGAAAGACATGTCTGCAACTTACACTCTGATCTATGAAATTCATTCTTTTCTCTACTTAGGTTTCCACTCTACATTTGGAAATATGATATAATGAAATTGAAAATAAAGGAAATACTATTACCTTACATTCCTCATGTGCATTTCCAGTTTTAATAAGTTTTGGTAATCATGGTCTTACCCTACCATATCTTTGTCGATATTGAAATGGTCTAGCTCTTTGGGTGGGAATACCATTTGTAATTCTAGATAGGTTGGAAGTCATGTTAGTAGCCCTTCTAACATAGTCGTTGATATGGGAATTTTTTTTTCTTATTTAACTTTAATTATTTTTTGTCGATTGAGTTCCACGATGTCCAATGAATGTGGGTGGCACATGATTTTTCTGACACCTTTTTATACACTTTTTTGATTCCATTGTTGTCACTGGTTGTCATTTTTATTTCACTATTCATGTTGCTTTTGGTACCACATGCTCCTTCAAATGCCAATTCTATTGATTGCGCAGTGTGCTAGCCATCTAGTGTAACAAGAAAGCTTTAGTCTATCAAGTCTATGACATTGTTTCCCATGGTCACGACATTCTTAGGGGTTTTTGCTTCATAACTCCTACTTGTAAACACAAATAATCTTAAAAAAAAAAGCCTCTTTGTTTTTCCTTATAGACATATCAACTTTGTGAAGTGGGGTGTCTATCTCTGTACAATTTCAGTCGACTCCCATTGACATGTCCATCGAGGGGCTCTCTATTCAATTTATCTAATTGGACAACCTTTGCATCTTTGAAATATTGGATGACATATGATCCAAACCAATGCATATATAATTTTCCAAGGTGATTAAAAAATTTACTATAATACGTCAACACAAGATCGTCAACCCGTAATTGTTTTTGCTTGATATGAAAATCACGCCATACATTTTTTGTGGAATTTTGCACATTATATTGGAATATTTCCATAAAATAATCCTCTTTTAGCTACAATAGCTCCATTAGTCTTTTCTCAAATGCGTTGGAACCTGCCAACCTTGACGCTGAAGTAATGTAGAGATTAGGGACTATGAATTGCATTGACATTACCGCTTCATGTCCATATAACAAGTGGAATGGTGTTTGGCCTATAATATTCTTCGATGTAGTCTGGTAGGCCCATAACACTGTGGGAATCCTTAGGTCCCAATTGGCCCGATTTACATTATAGAACTTTGTCAACATGTTCTCTAGAATTTTATTGAAGGCCTCAAATGTGCCATTTTCTTATGGATGGTATGGTGTGCTCTTTTGATGATGCACAAAAAACTAATTTTCCATTGCTTCAATATTCCAGTTTAAGAAGTGAGTCCCCTGGTCACTCATCAATATTTTAGGATATATAAAGTGAGTGACAACATTCTCAAATAAAAATATGGGTATGGTATATGTGTTGTAATCCTTAAAAAGTGCTAATTCGGGCCATCTGGTCAGATAATCTGTTGTAGTGATAATGTATAGTGCTCCATTTCTCTTCGCTAGTAGATTGATTGGCCCAATAAAATCTATGGCCCACTTATCAAATGGTTGTAAGGTTTTCTATGTGTCAAGTGACATCTCATCTCATTACAAATGCTTACCCACTCTCTAACGCACATCACAAATATGACAAAAATCCTTCATGTCATGATGGATTATCGGTGATCACAGACCTACATTCAAAATATATTGTGAGGTTTATTTTCCTTCATGGTTCCCTCCACACACTCCTTCATGCACCTCCTTCAGTATGGAGAATCTCTCATGCTCCAATACACATTGGTGGAGTATTCCATTTCTTCCAAACTTGTACATATATCCTGTGATGAGATGATGGTCCGCAACCTTAACTACCAATTTTTTCTTTTGTGCCATTATGTACTCTAGTGATGTTGTCCTTGTATTCAGGAAATTGATGATTTTTGTAAAATGGTAATCTATCATTTCCACATGAAATAACTACGCATTTGGTAAACCATCATTTATATTTCCTACCTCTTCACTAGAATTGATCCTCGACAAATGGTAAAAACCTACATTCAACCTACTAGGATTTACTATTACTTTGAATTCATACTCTTTGAACTATGGAATCCACCTGCATATCCTCTCCCAAAAATGGCTTTTTGATGAGGTAGCGTAATCCAAAATGGTTAGTATATAACTTAAAATGTGACCCCAATAGGTAATGTCTCAATTTTTGCAGTGCATACACCATTGTCAATTCTTCACACTTAGTGGTGGTCTAGTTTTTCTCTACCAAATATAGCTTCCTACTGGAAAAAAGCAATTGGGTGATCTATTTTAGCTTCTCTCGATTGTGCCAGTAAAATCCCAGTGCCATTTCCAATGCATCCACATGGGTATCCAATTCCTTGCTCAAATATGGAAACACTAGGATTGACACATATACTAATTTTTCCTTTGGTGTATCGAACTCATGTTGGCACTCTTCATTCCATTCAAACTTGACATCCTTCTTTAGTAATCTCTATAGGGGCATAATAATCTATGCATAAATTTCTTCTAATATCTAGCATGTCCCAAAGTTGCATGAATTTTTCGGATTGAATTTGGAGGTGGAATGTTCACTATCACAACAATCTCGTCAAAGCCACTAGTAATCCATGTTTGTAAACCACATGCCCTAGAAGAATTCCCATTAGAAAACAAAAAATATATTTCTTCAGGTTTAGGGAAATCTATAACTACTTGCATCTATCCAACATAAGTCAAGGTACTTCAATGCGCTTCTATAGGAGGATAAAAACAATCCTATCATTTATGTAAACTTCATGAAATCTATGAATAAAATCCTTGAAATATTCCACCACCACTCAGGAAAACACTACTGGTACATTCTTTACCTAAAGGGTATAACAACATACTACAATGATCCCCTCTTTATCACATATGTTGTCTTTTTAAGGTCCTTCTTAGAAATATTAATTTGATAGTATCATGAGAATCTATGTGTAAGTGAATAAGCTTCTTTCCCTCCAATATTCTCCAAGAATTCATCTATAAAAGGTGTGGGGAATGGATCATGAACCCAAGTGTCATTCAATTTACTCAAGTCTACACAAATTTAGATCTTGACTATCTTCTTCAATGGCATAACCATTGATGGGGCTCATCAATAGGTAAATTATATGGAACTTAATGTCACTCTCCAACTTATTAAAATCAAAATTTCTCACATTTCTTTACATGTTTTATTATATTTTGTTTATTAAGAAGGGTAAATATGAGATCTTATGTCATGTGGCCTAATGTGCATTAATTGTAGGATTTAGACAAATTTTGGATAATTTAAGTGCAGGAACTCGAAGTAGACAAGAAAGAGGGATTTTAGGAGATTGGATCTCCCTCCTTAACTCCTCACTCACTCAAAGATTCCTCCACTAGATCTCATTAGCTCAGAGTTATAAGCAGCTAAGCCCATCGAGATCATTAGCAGCCAAGCCAGTGATAATTGAAGACAAGTTGATCTCGAGTTGGGAGCCAAGCCTCCCTAAATTTAAGGAAGATGTTGGTAGCTTTAGTTGTATAAATAAGAAGGCCTAGAGCCTCATTAGGATTCAACTTTTTTGTTGTTGTAGCTAAGAGGCATTTTCAAGCTAAGACATTGCAAATGATAAATCTTATGTATTTTTGATGAAAATGAAAAGCTTTCCCTTGATCGAGCATTGATATGACTAAGAGGGCTGAAGCTCTTGGGTTAGGGCTTAACCCTAGAAACATAGGTTCCTCTTTCTGTACATGTATTCTTAGATTACATTCATAGTTAGATGCCGAAGTGATTTTGATTTTGTTTAAAGACAGGTATTTGGGTGATTACTTAGTTTGCTTCCATTTGTGGATAGATAGATCAATGGTACAATAGTGACAATAAACACTTCAGAAAATCTTGTGGTAGCAGCCTCTGCTTAATCTCCCTTATGGGATAATAGGTTGAGGGTTCTATTCACACAACCCAAAAACAGATTTATTATTTGATCAGTGCATAACTTAGGATTTCTTGTTGCATAGATCAATATTTCTAAACTTCTTAGAAGTACCTACAATTGTCATTTTGGTCTTTTGAGTTTTCTATGGTTTAGAAGCACTTCCCTTCATAAACTTAGCCATTAGCTATTAAAAACTCTATTTTTCCTAAATTCAACTCATCTTTCCCATATACAAATGAATTTGTGCATAAATGAAGAAAATAATGTATGCTTTTGGAGGAGGATTTGATCTGTAGGGAGACCTCATCTTGCTAGCCTCATCCAAGTATTCTCCACCTATGCTGCCAAAGTCCACCAAACCCTAATCCAAATTCCTATTTTGTAGTAGAGTGGATATTTTTCTTGAGCAACTCCAACCATCTTGAAGCCTTGGACTAAGCCTTGGGTAGTGTGCACCTCCTTTGTGCTTTATTTCCCCATCAGACACCTTTCCCACACATCATTCTACCTTTCCTACCTTCCTATAATATTTCAACCCATTTCTTGTAGTAAAGCAGGGCATCCTGTAGTATAACTAGGACATCCTGTAGTACTATAGGAAACTTTGTAGCAACTTGTTTTAAGATCGAATTGAGAAGAAATGGTCATCTAAGCTTAGGTTAGGCCTCCACTTGGCTTCCATACCCTTGACACCATTCCAGACTTGTTTCCCCATACCCGTCTCCCATACCAAAGAACAAATTGGTTAAATTAGCATTTGCATTCATAAAACTAAAAAAAAGAAGGCTTTTTATGCAATTTCTAGTTAGCACATGCATGCAACAGTCACAAGAGTTCTTAGATAAAATTCCATGCTCATTTAGTCCAGATAACTAGATGTTATATGAAAGGTTAAGTTAGGTCTCTTTTGCAAGCAATATGTGCAGATGCTTGGCTAGATGATTTCACATCACTTTATAGCACCTTCCAATTCATCACTTTCATTTCCTATAGTAGGCAACATTCCCTTTTTGCATTAAGTGTAAATTTCCCTTTTCCATTTGGTAGTCAGACTCCTAGACAATAGAAGACTGGTTTGAAAAACCCTAGTGGTCTATCACCCCAGTTGAAAAGTGACAAGATTATACTATTGCATCTACTGTGTATACAACATTGTCACCTCCAAGTTTGTACGAACCCTGGGTTGATGAAGTAAAGTTGGTAGCCCTAGGAGTTGCAGTATTCTTGCTGCAATACTGCTGCTCATCAACCATCATATTGACCCACTCAGAATCCTTGATATGTTCTATTGTACCTGCTTTCAGCATCCTACCGAGATCCTCCCTGACTTTATGGTTGTAAATGGGGTTGAGGTGATAGGGTGCCTAGCATACTAGCTTCATACCTGGTTTCAAAGTTATCTTCATCTCCCATAACTCACCCACTATGCTTTTTGTTTTGAAAAAGTGTGGTGAATATGTCTTGGTACTCATGTAGTAGGCCAAAGATTTGTTTGACAATATCTTCATCCCAATAATCTCCAACCACTACGAACTTAGTGATTTCTTTGGCACCAACATTTACATTGCATGTTTTGATGGGCCTAGTGTAGTCCGATATCGTGGAGTTCAATTGTGGTCTAGTTACCAAAATTCCCTCTCAAACTTTAGGATCTTTTCCATTCTTGATCTCTTCAAACACGCCATACCACTGACAATTTCTTTGAATTTTGAAAATTTTGGTGAAAACTACAGAATGGTACCTCCTTTGGTGCAATCCTTAGCTCTGGTGCAAAATTTATCCTTGATATTTCATATTGCCTCATCAATCAATGGATCATCAAATTCAAATTGAAAAGTCAATATAAAAATCTCTGCCATTACTTCCCAATCTACAGTACCATGTCACAACTCTAGCTATGTATACCAATTTCGAGGCATTACGTCTAATGTATGCACAAATTAATGCACCCACTCAACCTTTGGAATGTATTCCTCTCTCCATCCTGCAACACACTTATCAAGATGAGTAGATGGGTATTCCTTACTAGTGTAACATTCTTCCACTCCCCAACATCCAACCCAAAAGATATCTGCAACAGGTTTCTAAACTACTTTCAATTTTCTTTATGCCCTTTGTGCATGACCCAACAATGTGCAGGAGTAGCTTTGAGAGAAATATCTAGCATTGACAACCTAAAGTGATATGATACTTGCACTTCAGATTCTTTAAGAAAGATACAAACATTTGTCAACCCATTGAATTGTGGAGGTTACCAAAATTTTGTGCTGATCCACCATACTGAACTAGTTATATGAGCACATATTCTCATGGAAACCTCATGGAGGCACCACTGCCAGTTCTCCAACACCTCGTCTGAGTTCGACAAACATGAATTAATTCTTCTTAGCTCAATGTACCACTTGTTTTCAGGTTGACATAATTATTGATCCATATTAGATCATTATACTTTTTGTAATCCATCTTGATACTTTTAGAGTGAAAAAAGTGGAGGAATAAGCTCACATGACCATTTTTACCAGCGGGACCCAATTTTGCAAATTAAGGTTTGAAACCTTCCAGGAGAATTTTGAGGCATCAAAAGGTGTTTTTTGGGGTAAAAATTTGCCACTTTAGCTAAATATTTTTTTTCATATTATACACACAAAGACCTTTCCAACAATGCGAAAATAACCTCAATCAGAGTTTTTATGCAAAATTTATGCCACTCAAAATTTGACCTTCTTGTTTTCACCATGATAATTTGAGAGGATGACATGTCAACCCCATAACTCACGGAAAATGGGCTAGGCACGTGATTATGATGAAGAAGAATATATAATAGTCCACATTGTAACTTTGATTAAGAGTTGAGAGAGTCAAGCCTAATCACTATTAGGCTATTGGGCTGCGTTATAACTAGGTCACTAGGAGGAAAAGGGGTTCGATTCTTTTCAAGTGCACTTATTCCGTAGATGATCATAATAGTTAAGAGTGATAAGGAGAGATAACATAGAGAGTATTTGTACACTATAGTATCCCAAGGGCCATATGCATTTTCTTTGTATATGCAGTAGTTTTCTATTCAAAAAAAGAGAGCAAAGCGACCTAACCTTCCAGCTAGGTTTTCTCCTAAAAAAGTTTCACAGGTTATATCTTGTGCCAAATGTGTTTGTGAGTTTTTATTTCACTTTTATCTATTTTCTGCATAAATTCTAATTTTCATGCATACACAATTAACAATTATCTACAAAATGATAAATCTAAAAAAAAAAACCCTAAAAGTGTATATTTCAGATTTATAAATATAGTTTTAACAGTTCTATTATGAGAGATTGTCTAATGGAATATTCATAGTTATTTACCAATAAATCATCGTGCCAATTTTTATGTGACATATATTATCGAGGTCAACTGCATCGAATTCCTTTTTCATACCTTTTTCATACGTTTGATGTAGTGGCCCCTTCCTTAGGGTCAAATGACACGACTGACTACCTGTAAATCTCTAACCTCAAAAATCATATGTTGTTTTTCCAAATTGATAATGGCTTGATTGTCAAAATCCCATTCACTACCAAGAAATGTCAGATAAGGGTCTGTTTCATCCACAATCTCAATGATTTCAAATTCCACCGGATTCCTTACGCCATCGATTCTAACTTCAACAACTCCTAACCGGATGCAACTAAATCAACGACCATACAAGCTTTGGATTGGCTATCAACTCTCATGTCTTATTTGGTAATATATTTACATTATAAACTAGATCTGCAAGATGGGAACTAGACATAAATTCATTATTTATATATCATAATTGGCATTTTCGATATCATAATCTGCAACATGGGAACTAGACATAAATTCCTTATTTATGCACCTTCGGTGCAAAACCTACTTTACCATCCCGGGGATACCTACACGGAACTAGCTTCCTTCTCCTATGTGTAATGATTAGTTTTTTCTTGTCGTAATGATCAATCATCCTACATGGTCTCTCTAAAAGCACATTCATCCTTCATCAGATCTAAACAACTCAAAAACGGTTTTCAAATTTATAATTTGTAGATTGGAAGCTCGAATTTACCACAACTTTGATTATCAATGTTTCAGGTCAACAATACTATTAATTGATATTAATATTAATTTATATAATATTATTATTATTTATTATACAGATAAAAACTTAAATTTATTATTTCTCGTTTAGTTTTTTTTAATTATTAATTTTTATTTATTTATTTATTGTGTATATATATTTATTATTATATATTATTAATTTATTTACATTTAGGTTAGGTTTTAGGGCAGACACTCTCTACTCATTTCATTTTATTTTGCATCTCATTTATTTATATGGTTCTGTCGACTCTCTTTCCATTAGGATTTTATTTCATGAAGATGAATCCTCTTACAAACTTAAAACTTCAACAATCAAACATGACTACTATGGTAACTTGGAGATTCCAATCTAAAACTTCTATTATTTTTGGTAGGGCTTACCTCCCCTGGAATCATTTAAGGTGGATGCATTTCATAGACAGGGAGTATCATAAACTAGTGGCCCTTGTGGCTATCTCATTAAGCTAGACACGCCCCATTCTCCTGTGAGGAAATCTCTTATGGCTTCCTTATGTGTCTATTTTTCTTTGGCATGGTCAAACCTTGGGGGAGGTTCTACAACCTTCTAGACCCACTGGTGAGGCTGCTTAAGTGGATTTATAAAATCCATGTCTGTTAATAAATTATATATTACAGAGCAATGGAACACATAAAATATATTGCAGAAATATAAACACAGAAAACACATAAAACAAGAGAAACACAGATATACGTGGTTCACCTAGTTTGGGCTACGTCCACGGGAAACAACCAGTCCTTCCTTTTATATTATCCAGCAAATTGAAGAGATACAACCTACAACAGATCCACTGTAATTCCCTCTTCTCTCTCACACAATCTCCTATTTCTTTCTTACTCAGAATACATATCTACATATACGCAATACAATTCCCTCATATATAGTGAGGGGTTTCCTTCTAGGGCAAAAAACCCTAAATTAAACATAACTTCTACTGTTAGATCTCCGGCTAATGAATGACCTAGATTGACTACGAAATTACAACATTTTACAAGGAAATTTTACAAAGAAATTTTACATCTATTTTTAGCTTTTGGGCACTGCCCCCGATCCCCCGCCAGGGGGGTGCTCCCAAACATTGGAACCCCCCTCGGACCCCCCTTGTAGCACAAATATTACGGGCGATATTACTGTCACATTGCAAACTGGGGTCCAATGCGGTGATACCTCTGAATAAAGAAGATAATCAGGCTCCACACCCAACAATCTCCCACTTGGAGACTGATTATAGCAACTCCACCGCTGCTTCATTTGCTGGACTATGACTCCACTTTGGACCTGGGTGTTTCTCATCTTCTTCATCATAGTTTAAGAAATGTTGAAACTAAGCAGAATCTCAGTTTCTCCCTGGTTACAACTTTTGTTAACATATCTGTAGAATTCTGGCTAGCATGTATCTTTTCCAGCTTCAACTGTCCATCTTCCAATGCTGACCGTATGAAATGGTACTTGAGCTGTATATGTTTAGTCTTGGAATGAAATGTAGAGTTATTTGCAAGATGTATGGCACTCTCGCTGTCACTGTATAACCTGCCCAACTCCTACTTCTTACCCAATTCATCCAGAAACCTTTGTAACCAAATCATTTCTTTACTAGCCTTTGTAGTAGCAACATACTCTATTTCTATTGTTGAGAGTGCAATAACACTTTATAGTTTTGAAACCCAACTAACAACTGTTCCACCTATAGTAAACACGTACCCTATTGTGCTCCTCCTGTTATCTCTATCACTTGCCATGTCTGCGTCAACATATCCCTATAGAGCAATGTTTGAACCACCAAAGCATAATGCTTGATTTGTGGTACCTCTCAAATACCTGAGAATCCACTTCACCGCCATCCAATTTTCTTTTCCTGGATTGCTCATGTACCTACTTACAACTCCCACTGCATGTGCAATATCAGGCCTTGTGCAGGCCATTGCATACATTAAGCTTCCAACTGCTGATGCATATGGAACTTTAGAAAAATAAGCCATTTCTTCCCGAGTCTTGGGACACAACTCCTTAGTTTGAAATGGCTAGCCAAAGGTATACTAATTAGTTTTTCATTTTGCATACTAAATATTTTCAACACCTTTTCTATGTACTGACTCTGAGACAATGTTAATTTTCAATTCTTCCCATCTCTAGTTATTCTCATACCAAGGATTTGTTTTGCAGCACCCAAATCCTTCATTGCAAATGAGTTCGCCAATTTTCTTTTGAGCACATTTATTTCCTACATGTTAGAACTTGCAACAAGCATGTCATCTACATACAATAACAATATAATATAGCTGCCATCA
>APFE030376655.1:83373-94951 GCA_000404065.3 Pinus taeda | reverse complement strand
CATTTATTCTGCAATGTTGTTTTACCTGCAGGAAACCTGACTAAGTCCCAAGTCTGGTTATGTGCTAAGGAGTCCATCGTTTCTTTCATGGCTTGCTCCCACTTCTTCTTGGTTTCTACCTGCACTACTTCTTCATAACATTTTGGTTCACCATAATCAGTCAACAATACATAATATAATGAAGGAGAGTATCGTTCACGGGGTCTACTTATCTTGGTAGATCTTCTAACACCACTTTCAGGTGTTTGAAGTACTTGTTGCTGTTATGGTTGTTGTATTTGTTCTTGCTGTTGACCATTATGATTTTCAGGCACCTTCACTTTTTCTGTGATCTCATCAAGCACTGTGTATTCTCTATTTTTTTTTTCCTGTTTCTTTTCCTGCAATTGATCCTTATACAAAACCTTTTCATTGAATATGACATCTCTACTCCTAATGATTTTGTGTTTTTCATAATCATAAAAGTGATAACCAAAATCATTAACACCATATCCAATAAAGGTACATTTCTTTGATTTTGCCTCAAGCTTTGTTTTATTTTCTTTATTAATGTGGACATAGGATTCACAACCAAAAGTCTTTAAAAAAGAGTAGTTTACCTTTTTACCTGTCCATGCCTCCTTCAAAATACCACCATACAAGGAACTTGAAGGCCCTCTGTTTATTAGATAAACGATAGTATCTACAAAATCTGCCCAAAATTGTCAAGGCAATCCTGCATGCAATCTCATGCACCTTGCACACTCCATGATTGTCCTATTCATCCTTTTCTGACACACCATTTTCTTGTGGTGTTCCTAGAACTGTCTTCTCTCTGCGAATTCCATTATCTGAAAAGTACCTATCAAAATATTTGCTACAATATTCACCTCCATTATCTGATATGAGACACTTCAACCTTTTTCCTATCTCATTTTCAACCAAAAATTTCCATTTCTTGAAAGTATCAAATACATCAGATTTATTTCGAATACAATAAATCCAGGGTTTTTGGTTGCATCATTAATAAAAGTAACATAATAGAAAGAGCCACCAAGAGATGATACTTAAGCAGGTCCCCATACATCTGTATGCACAAGCTCTAATTTTTCACTCTTCTTTTCTTTCCCAACTCCGAGGAATCTGACTCTCTTCCTTTTTCCATAAACACAATTCTCACAGAAATTTAAATCAACATACTTCAAACCTGGCAACAAATTTCTTGAGTGAAGAATCTGCATCCCCTTCTCACTCATGTGCCCAAGCCTATGATGCCACAATGTTGTATCTTCTCTTGTAGAGGTTAAAACATTAACCGAATTAGAAATACCATTGCATAAATACAATGTACCAACCTTTTCTCCTTTTGCTGTTACCAGGGATCCTTTAGTGACCTTCTAGGTTTTATCTGTAAAAGTAGTCACACATCCTTCACCTCCCAACTGCCCTGTTGAAATAAGATTTTTCTTCAGATCTGGAACATGCCTTACCTCCTTCAACAACCATTGATTTCCATTTTTCTATTTTATGAAAAATGTACCCATTCCAATGATTTTACAGGGTTTATCATCACCAAATCGAACTTGTCCAAGATCTCCTTGAACATAATCATGAAAATGTTTCCTATCAAGTGTGGCATAGAATGAGGCCCCTGAATCTATCACCCAGGCATCAATAATATTTTCTAATGAAAGAATCAAAGCATCATGCAACACATCACTTGTCACATTCGCTTCATGATTGTTTTCTTGTTGCGCGTCTCCTTATTTTCCCTTCCGAGACATGCAGTGTTTCTTTAGGTGTCCTTTCTTCCCTCATTTCTAGCACATTATCCCCGATTTGGACTTGGATTTTCCTTTCCTTGACTTACTGCAATATTCTAGGCTCTTTCCTCTTTCCATTTTTCTTCCCCTAGTCTCTGCAATTAAAGCATTACCTGATGTCTCACTGGAGCTTTTCTGTCGCATTTCCTCGCTAAGGATTGCACCGACAATATCATCAAACTTTAAATTACTAGATCTAGAGACATAGTTACTAATGGCCATAACTAAACCATTCCAACTTTCTGGCAATGAGCACAGGAGTAACAGAGCCCTAATTTCATCATAAAAAGCTACCCCTATATAACTCAACTGACTGGTAACTGTATTAAACTCATTTAAATGATCAACAACAGATCCACCTTCTGACATCTTCATATTAAATAAATGCTTCATAAGAAAAACGTTATTTGAGGCCAAGGGTTTTTCATATAGTTTGGCCAATGTCGACATTAAACCCTCTGTTGTCGTTTCCTTTGAAATATTAAAGGCTACAGACGCCACTAGTGTTACATAGCATTTTGTCACTATCCTTGTACTCCCTATTCCTTGATCCTGGAGGACCTCTATAGTGAACCCCTCATGCTTTTCCTTCATGAAGAAACTCCCATTGTGTCCCTCTTCATGAGCAGATCAATTCCCTTTTGCACCATTTCCATGAAACTTCTGTTTTTCCCAGTTTATAAGACCAACGCTAATGACCTTTTTCTTCCTCACACTGATGTGCAGAGATTAGCACTACTCCTCACGCTGACTGGAGTGACTGAGCTATGTTCCAGTTGTGCCGGTCCTGTTATGGAAAGTTTTTTAAATTAGGAGCCGAAGCTTCTAGCTCTAGAAGCTTCGTAACAGAAGTCTGGTAAATGGTTTGGCCAGATGGGGTCGAGGATGACAATTTAGGCTCCTTTCCCCTATAATGATGGAACTACCTCAAGGGATAAGACGTTCTCCCGTGAGAAGAGGATCCATCTCCCATCCATCTTTCCTATATAAACCTCCCTTCTTCCCAAGCATAAGCTATTTATAATGTTGAGTGTTAATATTGGTGTGCTAGTGCTAATTAAGTTTGAAGTAAACATCAAGCTATTAATAGTTGTAGCTCTCTAGTTGTGTGAGGGAGAAGTGTGAATTTTGTTTAGTGTGAAGCCTAAAGGGAAGAGCCTTAAAACTATTGTTGAATGAGGCCATCATGGAATGCTAGCAGAAGTGTGTGTTAACCTGGTCTTATCAAAGGAGGACTGCAACATCAAGACAAATGGTTGTAATCTCTCTTTGATATTGATATGTGCAACTATCGATTGATTTCCTACATGTTTTGTAATATTACATATTCATGGCTTAATGTTTCTTGACTTGTTAAGTAGGTTGAATTGCAATTTGTCTATTACCATGTTTGTTGTCTATTGTTGTTTACTTGTTTTAGGTAGTTGAAGAAGGAAGCGAAAGATAGCTGGAGCGAGCAAGTGAGGACATCATCAAGTAGGATAAGCGGACCAAGAGGTAGGCCCTCTTGGTTGGTTATAACCTAAGGAAATCTTCCATAGAATGTATCTGTTGTGGCTAGACCCATCATCGAGCTAGAGGAATTCGTTCATGTCCGCACTTATAATTTTACTTCACCACAAATTGGCAACTCCACTAGGGAATCTATCCTTCTGTTGGTCTTGTTTGATTTTTCATGATTTTGTGTGAACTTTTCTAGTCCCACCATTTTCCTTTAGATCTGTTTGTTTTTCTTTGCTTACTGCTCTGGGTTTAAATTTCCCAGTAGCAAGTCTAGTCTCTGTTCTTGGAAAATTTTATTTTTTCCTTAGTTTTCTCGCTCATCATGGTTTTTTATCTGACATTCACATTGACCAGCGCGTTCTGTTTAACAACAATTGCACTGACCCCCTTCTAGCACTCATTCTCCATTAAGTAGTCACGCAGATGCCTGTAGATGAAGATTAGGGTTTGCCCCGAATCTTGACTAGTGTGTCTTGCTCTTTGATGTTTGCCTTGTAGCCTGTTTTCACTGTGGTCATCAACAATTTCCATCACCCGGCCAGGTAGGGTCTAAAATTCAACCAACCTTCGACCAACCTTGAGCCTTCAGCCAGCCTTGATGGGGCCCCATCACCCCACCTTCCAACCAACAACCAAACATCCCCTCAGCCCTCCAAATTTGGTTTAATTTTTCTAGATGAGAGATGTAGACTTCCGCACATGACTCAAATCTTTTCCTTCCAACATCCCTAACCCCTCCAACATCCATTAACCCCTCCAATATATGTACACCCCTCCAATATCTATACACCCCTCCAACATCCATTAACCCCTCCAACATTCGAAGGATTTTTTCTTAATGACTTTTATTTAGCTTGGTTTGTGTGCTTGCTTGGTTTAGCCCACCCTCTAATGTGTTAAGTTTGGCCATGTGTGAAGTTATTTTTTTTATTTTTTCTTTGAATCCCTCGATTGACGCTATTTTTGGCCAAAACATTGCGCCGATTAGGCCATCAGCGCTAGTTGTAGTACTGGTTAGTTGTGCTGATCGACACTACTTTTGGCCCAAAAGTCGCTCCGGTCTCAAGGGTAAGGAAAAATTAAAAATTTCTCTGATCCCAGTGCCAGTGTGTATTGACCCTCAGACTCTCTTCTTCTACCCAAAAGTGACTAGGATGCTTTGTTTGCTTCATTCTCAATTGAATGAGTGAAAGAGTCTCGTTTGTTCTCTTATTTCAAATGTCTCTTTTCTCTTTCCGAGCATAGATTACATAGCTTGGTTTGTATATTGAACCATTTATGTGTTTGGTTTGTTTGATTCAGGGAAGAAGTTAATTTTAGTTTCATCTATCATGCTTTGGATTTGATTGATGCTTGTTTGTTCAGAATTGTGAAAATTTTCATGAAAGTACTTTATGTGAAAGATTCGTTTTGCATTTTATGAAAATAAGAACATCATTCTAGTTTACTTAAGCAAAAATATTACATTAGTAGTGTCATTGAGAAGCTAGAATTGCATCATCATAAGCATAGGAAATGAAATGAAACTTCTTTTGTTGTTAAGGGAATATTAAGTGCATTTAGGATATATCTTAGAGAAAGATTTCATTCTTTGATTATTGCATTGATTTTGTAATCTTTATCCCTCAATTAGTGTTGATTTTCATTGAAGATAAAGATCTCTTTTCTCATGTAGCTGCATGTAGGAGTTTTGTCAGATGACAATGGTAGGGCCTTATAATTGAAACCTAATTCAAGATCAACCATTAAAATCTAATGCTCACATTTAGTGGTCTATGCTAGAGACGTGTTCCGGCATCTTTATACCTAGCAGTTTTCATTCGCTTTGGCATTAGACAATGCTAATACAGACTTGTGCTCCCTGTACCATCATGTATATAAATGGAGACCCCACTAGGTTTATGATTATTTATCTATTGGAAGCTGAGTCTTCCGCCTTGTAAATGTGATACACCAAGCACATCATTCGCGGAGATTGCTTGCCCATACTTCTCGGTTCGTCGGGAGGTATTCTGCAGTTCAAGGCTGCCTGGTAATCCCTTTTGCCTAGATTATCCTGAATAGTCATTTGATATTTTTTACTCATTAAAATTAAAATATCATCTGAGTACTTGTCCTTTCGAGCTCGTTTCCAATCGAAAGTGATAGAGTCACCTTTCGTCCTTTTCTCGATTCTTAAAACATGAAAAGGCAAAGTTTTGTTTCAGTGTTCTAAAATTAACTTCCCATGAAATATTCTTGGTTAAAGTTATCTTCCTTAGTGATTCTTTAGGGTCGATTCCAATGGAAACATTTCCAGAGTCTACCAGTCAAGGATTCCCCTTGAATGGGAATCCTGGTCCTTTTCCTTCTTTTGGAAATGCTGGTGCTCCTTATATGGTGACGTTGTCCCTCCCTGGGTTAACCATTGGTCTACCTGTCTGGTTGTTTTTGACCTCAGTGGTCCCGAGTGTTTCGACTCCTGTCCAAACGTCTCCTTCATTCAAATCACGCTGCGATGATTCTAAGGTTGACCCCTTGCCTTCTTCCCCAATTTCTTCACCCTCCTCTTCTACTTTGCTTGATGAAAGTTTGAAATTCAGTAACTAGGAGGCTAAGAAGAAGAAGAAGAATATGAAGAAGAAGAAGTCAAATAAGCAAGAGGCCAACCGTGCAGCTATTACTCCAAATGCACCTCGCATAGAAAAACCTTTCGATCCTCCAAAAAAGGTAAAATTCCCTTGTAGGTTTTGTAAGGGTGACCATCTCCTTCAAGACTGTCCTGGTATTCCTAGAGTCTTAGAGGTATGGTATGTTCTCAAAATCTAGATCGACCATCCCCATCAACCTCTAGAGATGATGTCGATGTTGAATCCTTGGTTAGCGATGGTAAGAAGAAAGGGAAGATTAGATTCCCTTGTGGGTTATGTGAAGGAGAGCATCTTCTTCACCTTTGTCCTCTTATGGATAAAGCTTCCAAAGTTTTGGAAAACCTTGCAGCTCCTCAACCCCATCTTCCTGTTGGTTATCAGAGGCTTTCTTCTAACCCTCTCCCAGTTGGTAAAGAGATTGACTTGGACTCATCTCTTGCCCATCTTTCTCTTCCTGAGCGAGACCCTCTTGTGTTTATTCCTTACCAACCATTGGTCGAAAAGAGTGTCGACTTGGTTTTGCCACCAGTTGCTCACTCTGTTCCGGAAGAGAGTGGTGATCATACTGCTCATGTTCTTCTCGTCTCCTCAGATTCTCACGAATTAGAGAGTGACGCTCCCGTCCCAACTGTTCAGGAGAGTCCTTCCTCTATTCCTGTACACCATGGGGGAAATCATATGATACCCCCACCAAGTAGTTCTATTGTCTCTTTTGATTGGGGTCAATTCACTACTTTCCGCCTCCCATCTTATGTTCCTTTCCAAATCACAGTACAATCCTATAATATGGTAGTACCTGGCACTATATCAGATGAAGGTGCATCTTTTAGCACCATCTCTTCTACTACTTGGCAAGCTTCAGGATCCCCACAGCTTGTGCCTGTCACTCAGAATCTATTGGCTTTCAACAGAGGAACCAGTCAACCCTTGGGGGTCCTTCCAAAGTTCCCTATTAATTTGGGAGAAAAAATTGTCTATATAGACGTGATGGTAGTCCAAGGTCCCTTAGATTTCAATCTTCTCCTTGGACGCGACTATGTTTATGTCATGGGAGCTCTTGTTTCTTCACTTTTCTGCGTGGTTTGTTTTCTGCACGAAGGGAGAATTGTGACTATTGATCAATTGTTGTTCATTGGTCACCAAGCGCCTCCTTTGCAACCATCATCCCCTATCGGATCTTGTTTTCAAGTAGTACCTTCCCTACCATAGGTCAATTATGCGGCTACCCGTTCCATCCCCACATCTGTTGATGATCACATAGATGGTATTGTACATTATGTACTGGGGGCATTGGAACCTGATCTGTCTTGGGTACCAAATGACATGCATTCCTCCCAGAGTGTGGTTCTTCTATCTAGTGAGGACCTCTTGGGAGCCATGTTCTCATATGGTCCATGATCAGATTGCGAGGATATTTTTTTCTTGTGTTAACCTCATTAAAAAATGAAACAAAGAGTCATGAGGATAGTTCCTGGTCTTGTGTCAACCTTGTTAAAAAATGAAACAAAGGGTATGAGCATAGTTATTTGTCTTGTGTCAAGCTCGTTAAAAAATGAAATAAGGGTCCCAAGGATAGTTTCTTCCTATATCAACCTCGTTAAAAAATGAAACAAATGTCTGAGGATAGTTCTTTTACTGTGTCAACCTCATTAAAAAAATGAAGAAACTCCCTTTTCCAAATTGAGTCTCTTATTAAGATCTCGTAAAATCCCAGTCGAGTCTTTCCAAGATCTCGAAAGTGAACCTTCATTCCATCTACCTAGTTGACTGAAATGAAGCTTGGGGGGAATGTACCTCGATTGAGTCATTATGCTGGGGGCATGCGAACTTATAGCAAGCATAGTTTTTCGTTTTAAGCTTGTGTAAACATAAAACCAAATCCAAGCAAAGTTCTCCATGGTTCAAGCTTGTGTAAAAATGAACCCATGTGCAATTTACATCTCATGAATTCCGTTTTTATCAGCTACTTTCTGCTAGATGAGCCTTGGTTGTTTCATTCCATGGCCACCATCTCTTTGGCTGATCATATGATTTCACTTGGTTGTTTTTCCTTTCCTAAGGGACTGCATCGATGAGAGGTTTTATTAGCCAGCCTCTTGACCATTACATGTTTTGAGCAGTTCCATCATTGCCAGAACCAGTTGCTACCCTTTATACCACTTGTTCCTCCAGGACGAGTCACGTTTTAGCTCTTTTCTTGACTCGTTAAAATCATATGAAAAGATTGCCGAGTATTTTTTTTCCCTTTTTGACTCGTTAAAGGGAATAAAAACAGGGGGTCCACTTTCAACTCTTTTCCAACCCTTTAAAAGAGAAAAGATGGTCGAGCCCTTATCATTTGAACTCGTTAATGGATGTGAAATGTCGTGTGCCCAATATAAGTTTACCACTTTTTCGGGTTGGGAGGCACTATTTACAAAAAAAATAATCCTTGACTGAAATGGTCAAGTGGTTCTCTTAAGTATTGTTTTCTACCTTTTCAGGCTCGAGAGACACAAATGTACGAAAAGGGACCATGTGGAGTTTTCTTTTACATGTCTTTTTCAAACTCTCTAAATGTGAAAAAGATATTAATTTACACCTTTATAGGACTCGTTAAACTATTAAACAACATTGGATTCGTCACCATGATGAACATGAGCTTCTGCTTCCTAGGGCTCGTTAAAGTTACTAGGTCAAATTCATCCGAAGGATGAACTTACGATGCAAGCATATGCTATCCCCTTCAAGCTTGTGATTAAAAAATAATTGGGGTACCTGCCAGAAATGGTGGGGGAAAATTTGGAAATCTATCAGTCGTGTTGATAGCTCACTATTGAACATGAAACTTTCTTCTTCGTGTCTAGTTGGGACATCCTCCTTTGTATCGTTGACCTTTCTGGGTTGGGCCGTTCATTTTTTGCTTCCATTTGATCCTTGCCATGTCATCATGACCACCGATCCTATGGATCCAAAAGCTGCCAAACTTCTAGTTGTGTCGCTGATATGTTCAAGGGTTGTCCTTCTGCAGTTACACTTATCTCTCATTCTCTGTATCATCTAAAATCATTTTTCATCCTCCCGTCTCACGTCGATGATGTGGGAATCATTATGGACCTCCTTCGACATGGTCGCTTTCCGTCGACATTAACTCATTATTGAGGAAGTTGACTGAGAGACTCCTTTCCATTACCTTAGAGCTTGAATGCCCTAATGGCAAGTTCTTTGCACTCAACAACAAGTTCACATCATTGGATTTCGATCAAGTGATTTCACAGGTGTTCGACTTCAGTTCCTCTATTCACAGTCCGTGGATATTGCTGATAGTACCTTGAGGACCATTGTCATTATTGGTGGTTTCTCTCGTGCTTGTTAACAGTTTACATCATTGACTGGTACTCAAGCAACTTTCTAGCATGTTCAATGTCAACACATCTATTCACATGTTAGAATCTGTACTTTGATCGGGTTGTGTTGGAGTGCAAGACCCTAGACTCAGATCACAAAAAGTCCAAGTTGTGAAGTGGTGTGACATGGTTATGATGATATGCATGTCTCTATCAGATGGATGGATGTGACCATACCATGAGTTATCATATGTGATCCTTCTCATTATTAGATGGCTACGACCATACCATGAGTTATCATATGTGATCCTTCTCATTATTAGATGGCTGTGACCATACCTTGGTTTCGTTATGATCCTCGTTGACGGATGGCTGCGCCCATACCTAGATCCATTTACATGAGCATTCTCTAGATGGCTGCGCCCATGCCATGATTCATGTATCATTTGACAGAGATCTCAGTTTATGTACATGTATCTGTACTTGCTTGCAGGTTTTCCGATGGCAGACTATGGGTCCCCACCCCAATTTATAAAGCATTTCATCCCTCACTCTATTCGGACTTCACGATTTAGGGGGCATCTGTTACACAACATTTTGTCATTGTCCCTGTACTCCCCATTCCTTGATCTTGGAGGACCTCTATAGTGAACCTCGCATGCTTTTCCTTCATGAAGAAACTCCCATTATGTCCCTCTTCATGAGCAGATCAATTCCCTTTTGCACCATTTCCCCTAAAACTTCTGTTTTTCCAGTTTACAAGGTCAACGCTAATGAACTTTGTCTTCCCCGTGCTGATGTACAAATATTAGCACTACTCCTCGTGCCGATTGGAGTGAATGAGTTGTGTTCCAGTCGCGTCGGTCTTGTTATGAAAAGTTTTTTAAATTAGGAGCCGAAGCTTCTAGCTCTAGAAGCTTCATAACAGAAGTCTGGTAAATGGTTTGGATGGATGGGGTCAAGGATGATAGTTTGGGCTCCTTTCCCCTATAATGGTGGAACTACCTGAAGGGATAAGACCTTCTCCCATGAGAAGAGGATCCATCTCCCATCCATTTTTCCTATATAAACCTCCCTTCTTCCCAAGCACAAGCTAGTTAGAGTGTTGTGTTAATATTGGTGTGCTAGTGTTAATTAAGTTTGGAATAAACATTAAGCTATTCATCGTTGTAGCTCTCTAGTTGTGTGAGGGAGAAATGTGAATTTGGTTTAGTGTGAAGCCTAAAGGAAAGAGCCTTAAAACTATTGTTGAATGAGGCCATCATGGAATTCTAGCAGAAGTGTGTGGTAACTTGGTCTTGTTAGAGGAGGACTACAACGTCAAGAAAAATGGTTGTAATCTCTCTTTGATATTAATATATGAAACTATCGATTGATTTCCTACATGTTTTGTAATATTACATATTCATGGCTTAATGTTTATTGACTTGTTAAGTAGGTTGAATTGCAATTTGTCTATTACCATGTTTGTTGTCTGTTGTTGTTTACTTGTTTCAGGTGCTTGAAGAAGGAAGTGAAAGATAGCCGGAGCGAGCAAGCGAGGACATCATCAAGTAGGATAAGAGGACCAAGAGGTAGGCCCTCTTGATTGATTCTAACCTAAGGAAATCTTCCATAGAATGTATCTGTTGTGGCTAGACCCATCATCAAGCTAGAGGAATTCATTTGTGTCCACTCTTATAATTTTACTTCACCGCAGCTAGGCACAACCGTATTGTTCCAAGTGCCTTTCTGTCAAGAATATCCCAATCTATGTCTATCATACTCATTGGATTCTTTGTCTTTCTGCTCAATGGTTGGTACATATCTTTCTAGTACAAATAAACTTCCATCAACATCTTCCATAGTTGGTAGTTTTTGCTGTTAATTTTTTCGACCCTAAAACTACCATCTTCCACCATTGCTCCCACTTGAACCAGGAACCCTTCTCTCCTGCGAGTTTATCAGTTAAATAGACCTTCGGCTCTGATACCAGTTGTTACAAAATTATGTGTTATAGAGCAATGTAACAAATAAAATATATTGCCGAAATATAAACACATAAAACACATAAAACAAGAGAAACACATATATACGTGGTTCACCCAGTTTGGGCTACATCCACTGTTAATAGCCAGTCATTCCTTTTATATTATCCAACAAACTAAAGAGATACAACCTACAATAGATCCGCTGTAATTCCCTCTTCGCTCTCACAAAGGGTTTCCTTCTAGGGCAAAAAAATCTAAATTAAACATAACTTCTACCATCAAAACTCTGCCTAATGAATGGCCAGATTGACTACGAAATTACAACATTTTACAAGGAAATTTTACAT
>APFE030376655.1:43473-82935 GCA_000404065.3 Pinus taeda | reverse complement strand
TTACAGGCGGCGTTGCCGCCACATTACTAACTGGCGTCCAATGCAATGATACCTATGAATAAAGAAGATAATCAGGCTCCACACCCAATAATGTCAGTTATGGTTCCTCCTATTGTCATCATGCACACCTAAGAGAAGTCTCTTGAGACTTCAACTATAACCATTTGTAAATTTGGTCCTCATTTTTGCTGTCACTTTGCCAATATTTGTGCGAAATCCTTCATGACATGGTCGCGTTTCCTACAATATGTGAAATTTGTGCATGGTTTCAAACAATCCCATTCCATATGTCCCAATTATCCACAATTATAAAAAGTCACCAACCATCTTCCTCTTCCAAAGCCTCATCTCCCTCTTGCATGAAGGCCTTATCCTCTCCCTAGTGATCCTTGTCCTCGGTCTAGTGCGAGATAATCTCAGGCTTGATATTGTTACATGCCACCATCACCTTCTTCTGTATATTTAACATGGTAAAACTTGGAGGTCTTCTCACACTCCAACTCCATTGTACACTAAGAATGATTGTCGTGTCTTGCAAATTTTCAATAAGGGAGCTCATGTCAAGTTTTGGTGTTTCTACATAATGGGGTAGTAATTAGTCAGAAATATCCCCCACACCCGATAAATCTTGTATCATAGAACCATGCCTTGGGATAATGCATTTTCTCCCCCCTGTAGCCACATAATCTATCACTGTTGGAAATTCGTTAGAGTGGGGACCCTCTCTCCTGTAGATTATACAACACACCTCCTTTCACTTTTCCTTGCCTTTTGCGAGGTCCTGAAATTATAGTTGTAGAGTAGTCATCTACAATTTAATTTGTGCCATACCTGAACTTCTCTCCACACTAGTTGGTGTAGCCTCCAGTCGCATGACTATCTCCAATGCCCCAGGTTGGGAAGTTGTTGGTTGTAGTATATGTTTGATTAATGACCCAACATTTAATGTTAATCTGCGTCCATGGATTTCAAGACACAACACTGGAAATGCCAAAGAAAAGCTTTAGGGACTTGTAAAACCTAACCTTGACCAACTCTAGAAGTTGTTCAATAACATTCTCCAATTCCTGCAAACACTAGTCAATCCCCTATTCTAACCCCGTAATCAAAGTAATTCATTAGAAACAAAACACTAACAACTGCAAACACTAATCCTGTGATCTACCAATAAGTGAAAGCAAACCCTAACTATTGAGAATTGCAAAGCAAACCCTACCTATTTATAATTGAAGAGGAAACCTTAACAATTGACAATTGAAAAGCAAGCCCTAACTATTGACTATTGAAGAGAAAACTATAACTGTTGGTCACTCAAGGATTTGACCTATATCTCTTTGACTAAGAGAACCAATCTCAACCCTCCATTCAATGATAGGATTTATAACTTACCAAAAATGCTTCATATTTCCAAACATTATGAGCCTCGAGAATCATAACCTTTTCATAACAAGAAAAACATCGATTTCAATCTTGATATGAATTACCCATGGTATATAATGATTTCGAGTGGACTTAAACTTGAGAATACACAAATTCTAGATACTTTGTTCCTGCACATACAAAGAAATCAATCTTCAAAACTTTTTAGACCTACAAGTGCATATTGTAGTTGTAAAAGTTTTGGTAAAATTTACAATAACCTATGAATGCTTGCTTTAGACTTTAGCCAAGGATTTAAACCTGGAGAACTAAACTTGTGCAACATAGTGTTGCACTTAAAAAAATTTGTTGTAATTCATAAATGGAATTCCTAGTGATCGATCTTGATAATGACTTATAACATTAATTTATTGTGTTGTATTTCTAGATCTATGCATAGATATATACACTAAGTTCAAATTAAAGGATTTTATTAAAGAAAATAGGGTACGCAGTTTATGTTATCATTAACACTCAATATTTCTCCATATCCGATCTAAAACATCAAACATAGTGAACATATTTAGAACCTATGTTATTCAAATATGAAAGTAGGAAGAGAAATGAGAGAGGACAACGAGTTGGGTTGGTAGGCCCAGCCAACCAACTCATTGCCTCTTGAAAGCAATCAAGTCATAGAGTCAACAAGTTGCATAAAAACTGAAAGGTAAAACATAACACATCATCTTCATTAGAGAATTAACTAGTCCTCCTTTACATTGAGCTCAATAAGGTTTCCACAACCATGAGGAGCAATCCCCAAAAGTTTGAAACAAGAGTATACTTTTTCACAAAAAGATTTGTTGCTTAGAAATGCACCCTAGTTGGTTTTTTATAACATTCACAATACAATAATAGGTTTCAAACTAGAACAAGTAGTTATAGGATACAATAAGTATATATCATAAAAAATCATGGAAACAAATAAGTTTGGTTACACACATGTCTAATTTTGGGAAACTATGGATATTGTGATAAGAGGACTAGAAGATTAGCTCCACCAATCGTTTGTGAGCTTAACTAAAAATATTGATGAGTTGCATTAATCAATAATCCACTTGTTGAGGGCCCACGTGGTAGTCTTCTTGGTCAACAATGATATGGTTCTTGTTTCTTTGGTTCCAGGTTCGTATGCAAGGTGCATGATCAGGGCCAAAAGATTGTTACATGCTACAACATGATCCTGTCATGTTCTTTTTCACTTTGTTGGTGCATTAGGGACCGATTCTTAATGTTATCCTGCCACAATATTAACCATTATTAATAATAATCTTCACATAAATCCTCTTAAATTATTGAAAAACAAAGGAAATGTGTCAAAAAATAAGCAAATTAGCTTAGCATGCCCATGTTTACGATAATAGCCCAAAAATGTGAAAAATGATGATAATGACCATAGAACTAGGTAAAACCATGAGTTATTTCAAAGCAAAAAGTTGTGTTAAACTCAAAAAAATGGAGGCCCAACGTCCCCCCATGTTGATTATATTTCATGTCCTCATGCGATCAAAAAATCTGAATAGAGATTGAAGTTGATTAGGACTATGGAGCTAGTGTTTCTCTATTAGAGTCCCGTTGTTTTGTTTTTTTACCATTTTGTTGAAAACTAAAGGGATAATTGAGTTATTATAATAAAAGTATGCAAGTTATATGATGTCAACCTCCTTTGCATGAGTGAGATAATAAATACCAAAAGGTTGATACGTTTAGTTGACTCAAGCAAAATACTTACAAATCCTCCTATTACCTTTGTATAGTTCCAATGACCAAAGATTCAATGATGTCAAGACCGATATTCATTATTTTCCAAAAGAGCAACTAATGTCACCGTTGTCATAGGAATGCTAAAAATGTTGTTACTGCAAGAATAATGTTATAATTGAATACTAAGAGTGAGGAAGGAATCAAAGAAATGAAATAGCACACCATCAAAATTTCCACAAGCATCTTAGGGGCAGTCTTAATAAGCAAGTCTTCACCTCAAAAAACTCATTATAAATAAAAGTATAGTCATATTTTGAATGCCATAGTGTTAACGATATATGAAAATATGGAAAAATGATGCCTTCCCAAGATGACCATCTTACCATTATCCAAGCATATAACTGAAACTCCTTTTGTCTAATCAAAGTGAATCACCTACACTAAGGGTCCCACTTCCATGAAAACCTCCTTATTTATGAAAGATAGAACTCCAAAGCACAATACCTAAAGGATCTTAAATCCATTCTCCAAGAAGTATGAGGTTCATTTCCTAGCTTTAATTTTAATAATAATTACTTCATAATGTGACGCAAGGTTTTTGAGTTTTAAGGGTGCTAATGTGTGTTTTTCATCTCTCTTACTTGGCATAGACTACTTCCAGTAGGCCTGTTCAGTATCGCAACAAGTTTTCCTTGGTACCACACAAGAATAGTACCTCTACTAGTAGGCATGTTCAGTATGCCGATGAGTTTTCTTGTACTTAATGATACGTTTTATTATTATATATCACTCAAAAGATTTGAAATAATGTATATTGTTCATTAACATATTTTTAGAGTGTAAGGAAGTCGGGTGGTATGAGAGTATTTTAATTTTTCAGGAGCATAACTAGTTATTTATATTTAGATCCATAATAATATTAAATATTAGCTATTTAATGTATAATAAAGAATCTTGGATCATAATTTTTCAGGAGCATAACTAGTTATTTATATTTAGATCCATAATAATATTAAATATTAGCTATTTAATGTATAATAAAGAATCTTTGATCATGCCAGGGTTCTCATGAAACCTAATTGAGGCTCTATAGGAGTGGTCCACCATAGGAGGATTTTCAACAATTCCTTCTAAGAGAAACCTGAAACATTTTCTTTGATAACAACTTGTTAGAGTGACTAGACTAGGAATAGGGTTTTGAGCTTATCAATGGGAACTATTAAGCATGAAAAGTCCCCCTGGCTAACTCAATGGATGATCTCATTCAACAATATGAAAAGGGACTAGCTAATAAATTATAGTCACTTTACAAAATGATGAGGAATTAGGAGTGAATCCCACTGATAAGACTTACAACACTAGTGTGTAACAAAAATTTCAATAGATACTCCTTAGGGAGTTGTAGTTTCAAGAGTGTTGCTATAACAATTTTACTTCAAATGTAAACTTTATTCATTTCTTTTATACTATCCTATCCTAGTTTAAAGAGAATAATATCTCCTTCAAGTGTAGGAGTACTTCTAGTGCAACCATGTGCGCAAAAAAATATTGAATATACTCATACTAGAATTTAAAAAGTAAGTTTTAATGTATACCAGGGTATGAGAAACCAACCACCTTAATTGATATGGTACCAATAGCTATCAAATGATGGAGGAAGCTTGCATGTTGGTGATCGTTTGGAACTAGGCTTTGATATAGTCCACATGTCCATGGTTATCCAATTCATTGAAAGATGTTTGCATGTACTCCTTTGTTATGTCATGAAAATCTTCCACAACTTGATGACTTCTCTCTTGTAGTCATAAAGGATCTGGTGAGGGGAAAGACAAAAAATCCTTCATCTTGGGCTCCAATATCTACTGTTAATATTAGCAAGGATGGTTAAGGGAAAATCTAGGTTTTTTTCTCGATGAGCTTCAAAAATAGTTTTAGAACAACTTCCAATTACATATTGTTCCTCTGATGGTCTTTGGATTGGATCTTCTGAGGGTAAATTCTCTATGGTAATATGGTAAGTTCATAAATACACTCCCCTCCTTGATCTGGAAGATATGGCATTACATTCATAGGGGAATAAGTTGGAAAAACATGTGTTTTAAATTGTTGTGCAACCTTCTTGTTTGGAATAGGGTTAGGTTGTATAGGTAGCTGTGATCATAGAGGAAGATGACTTGGTAGTGCATTGGTTAAAGCATATTATCAAGAGTGGTTTTTACTGCTTATGTTTTTCCTACAAATCATCTGATTGTGAAGTCTAATAACTAATGACATCATTTTTAATACTTTCAAATAAAATATTGATTTTTGCCTTCGTGAATTTTCCATTGGGTGATTTTAGTATCTCAGCAGCGAAATTTGATATTGGCCTCGAACTCCTCATTCAAAATACCATTTCTGCATTCCCAAAATGTTAGCTGGTATATTTTGTCAGCACATATATGAGCACATGGGGGGCTCTTAAAGCACCCTATAGATGAAAATCCTTTTTGAAAAGATAAACAAAATGGATAGTAAGGAAACAAATTCAAAGAATCTATTTAGAGGAAAAACTAGGTAAACAATCAAACCAAATTGTTGTAGATCACCAAGGTCTATTCCTCAAGCACCTCCCTAGAAACAACACCAAAATGTTGGTTGTACTATATGTTTTATTAATGACCCAATATTTAATGTCAATCTCGGGTGCATCTACTTCAAGACGCAAAAATGGAAATGCCAGAGAAAGGCTTTAGGGACCTGCAAAAACAAATCCTAACCAACACTAGAAATCGTTCATTAATATTGTCCAGTTCCTGCAAACACTAGTTAATCCCCTATTCTAATCCTGCAATCAAAGACATTTATTAGAAATGAAACCCTAACTACTGCAAACACTAATCCCATGGTCTACTAGCAATTGAAGTAAAACCCTAGCTATTGACAAATGAAAATCAAACCCTAACTATTGCAAGCTGAAGAGCGAACCCTAACTATTGATAATTGAAAATTAAGCCCTAACTATTGACTATTTAAAAAAAAATACCTAACTATTGGTCACTCAAGAATCTGAACTACAACTTTGACTGAGAGAACATATCTCAACCATTACTTCATCTAATGAAAGAACTGACTCCAAAAAATTCATCATAAAAAAAATCCACGTCAGTCTTCACATAGTCCTATTGTCTATTCATTCTATGACTAAAAAGAATGTACACTTATCAATCCTGATTCATTAATTCAAGTGTGATTAACATTCAATCAAAACATCAAACAAAAAGATACATGCTTCCTTTTCTTATATTTGAGGCTAGATATTCCTCTAATGAAACCTGTGCATGCATTCTTGTGAATTCCGGTATGTATTCAAGCTTGGAAAAATTATGTTCCTATGAATACATATCAATGATGCGATAAAGGACCAATGAAAAATTACTCCGTGGACACAATAATTCAAAATATATGCAGATTTTAAAATTAAATTTAAAATACTCATGCACAACATATATTTCAAACTTATAAAATAGTGTAGGTATATATATTCATGTTTTAGAACAATACACTTTGTACAAATTAGGAATTCGATACTTGGAAACCGACCCTGCGCATATCCTATCACTAAGTAAAAAATTTAACCAATATGTAAATGTATTACCACAAGAAAGGAGCATCAATCACTACTTTGTCTAGATAGAGAAGTTATAGGTTGATTTCTAAACTTGAATTTATGTGGGACCAGTTCGTATTTTCAAATAAACCGGGGATAGGCTGATTTGATTGATGAAATGAATTTTTCCGCCATCTTTCACACATTGGATCTTACTTATTTTACACTAGTGCTTTCGGACTTAGCTGCCACCTTCTTCATTGCGGTTAGGACTTCTTTTTCCTAAATTCAATATGACAAAAAGAAAGACACTTTTGATCTTCCCTTTTTCGTCCTTTCCTTAGTTTGTTTTCTAGCTCACCAAATTTGGTGCAACATATCACTAGTTCGTAGCATCTTTGATCTAATTGATATATGAACCCTCCATTCAATAACAAGCTTTATAGCTTACCACAAATTCTTCATATTTCCAAACATCACGAGACTTGAGAATCATAACCTTTTCATAACAAACAAAACATCGACTGCAATATTGCTATGAATTACTCATGGTATTTGATGATTTCGAGTGGACTTAAAGCTGAGAGTACACATAATTCTAGATACTCTGTTCCTGAACAGACATAGAAATCAATCTTCAAAACTTTTTAGAACTACAGGTGTGTATTGTAGTCATAAAAGTTTTGGTAAAATTTACAATAAACCATGAATGCTTGCTTCATACTTTAGCCAAGGGTCGAAACTTGGAGAACTAAACTTATGAAACAAAGTGCTGCACTTAAAAGAAACCTGTGGTAATTCATAAATGGAATTCCTAGTGATCAACCTCAATAGTGACTTCTAGTAATGATTTAGTGTTGTATTTCTAGATCCACACATAGACATATACAATGAGTTCAAATTAAAGGATTTTGTTAAAGAAAACAAGTGACATAGTTTATATTATTATTAGCACTTAGTATTCCTCCATACCTAATCCAAAACATCAAACACAATGAAAATATATAGAACCTATGTTAATCAAATAAGAAAAGAGGAAGAGCAGCGAGAGAGGAAAAAAATCTGGGTTGGCGGGCCTAGCCAACCAACTCATTACCTCTTGCAAGAAATCAAGTCACAGAGTCAACAAGCTACATAAAAATTGAAAGGTAAAACCTAGCACAACATCTTCATTAGAGAATTAACTAGTCCTCCTTTACATTGAGCGATTAGTTTCCCACGACCATGAGGAGTGATCCCCAAAAATTTGTAACATATGTATAGTTTTACAAAAAGGACCGCTGCATAGCAATGATTCGAGGCTGGTTTTTTATAAGATTGAAAAATACAATAATAGGTTTCAAACCAGCGCAGGAATTTATAGGATAACATAAGTACATATCATATGAACTCATGGAAATGAATACATATGGTTACACACAGGTATAGCTCTTGGAAACTATAGATCTTGTGATAAGAGGAATATAAGGTCACCTCCACCAATCAGTTTTGAGCTTAACTAAATTTTTGGATGAGGTGTGCTAGTCAATAGTCCACTCATTCAGGGCCCACTTGGCAGTATTTTTGGTCAACAAACATATGCTTCTTATTTCTTTGGTTGCAGGTTTATATGCAAGGCGCAATATTAGGGCCAGGAGATTGTTACATGTTACAATATGATCTTGTCTGGTCCATTCTCATGTTGTTGGTACACTAGCGATTGATTCTTAATATTCACCTGCCACAAGATTAACCGTTATTAATAAAAATCTTCAAATAAATCCTCTTAAATTATTGGAAAATAAGGGAAATATGTCAAACAACAAGAAAATTACCTTGTCATGCCCATGTTTATGATAATATCCCAAAAATGTGCAAAATTATGACAATGACCATAGAACTAGGTAAAAAAATGAGTACTTTCAAAGCAAAAGATGTGTAAAACTCGACAAAATGGAGGCTCAACTGAAGTCCATTCTTCTACGTTAATGGGATTCAAATATCCAGTAACAACCCTATGATAAGCCAGTACAAATGTTGTACAATAGGAATTTAAAACATTAGTCTCTTTATTAAAACCTTAAAACATTGGTCATAATCCCATAATGACTCACCAACATTCAGCTTGATTTCCTTGATTTCAATTATGCACTGTGATTTTGACTTTGGCTTCTAAACTTCCTTCAACCGTACCTAATTGATGCCTGCAAGTGTCCTGTTGAATTTTGTAACTATGGTTTGTCTTCATAATGTATGTTTATTTTTGAGCCATGTCCTTATGGACTTTTAAAACACAAAAAATTAAATTTTTTGCTTCAAAACTAGTCAAGTCAACCCAGGTAGTGGAGATACCCATTCGACCCAACATATCACTATATATAGGTAGTCTACCTCCTCCTCCTAGGTAGCAATTCGATTTATCTCAAGCAAGAAACTTTTGGGCATCCAAGCAAAGGAAAAGAAGGATAAGGAGGATGCAAAAGAAGGAAAAAATCATCTCTTTATCCTTTTATCTAGATCACACGTGTGGAAGACATCTCTATCAAGCTCACAAGTTTTTTTGGGAAATTACAGTTGCATGGCTGAATTTTTTTGGGTAGTCACAGGAATGAAATTCTGACTTTCTGGGCATTTACTGGGAGGCTGAAATTTAGCCTAGGAAAGAACAAGAAGGTTTAATTCTGGAGCAAATTGGAGGCTTGACTTGGAGGATGTTGACTAGACTTGACCATAGATTTGTTGAGGGTAAAGTTTGACCTAGTTGTTGACTAGAAGTCTAGGTTTGTCTCTTGTTGAAAAGAAGAATTTATCTATTGAAAAGGTTGTTGGGTTTCTCCACCAAGTGGGTTTTCCTAAGTTAAAATATTATGTTCTCTTTGTGCATTGCGATCTCTATTGTCCTATTATTTTTATGGTTGAATTTCTGAAGTGTAATTGCTTAATGATATATTGGAAAAACTAAAATAAGAGCAACGATATTAGAAGTAATTATCATTTCTTAGATATATTGTGCTTGTATCTATTTCACTTGAAAAATCAACATGGTATTAGAGATTTGGTGGAGGAAGGGACACTGAGATCACTCTTGAAGAAAATTACATTGAGATCACTATTGTTGAGACCTTATTGATTGTTGATCTACATCCATGGCTTCCTCTACGAAGTCAGAAAACAAGTCAGAAATGGCTTCAAATTTCAGAGCTTGGGAAACTAGGATTGATCTTATTCTTGTGAAGAATAAAGTATTGGATATTGTGAAGGGGAAGATTGAAGAACCTTAAGATGATGCTGGAAAATAAAAGTTCAAGGAGGATTAAATTACTACCATGAGTCATATTATGGATTCCATTAGAGATAATTGGATCCCCTATATCTCAAAGCTTGAAACTTCAAAGAAGATTTATGATGCTCTAACTAATCTATTTACAGTCAACAACATTGGTCCAATTATGAGTCTGAAGAATGGTCTTCGTGATGTAAGAATGACAATTGATGAAACCGTGGCCTCATATTTTGTAATAATATCTCAACTAAGATACGAACTTCAAGCAATTGATGAAGTGATATCCGAGAAGGAACTTGTGGCTACAACACTTAATGGATTGCTTAGATCATGGGATGCATTTGCAGTTGGTATATGTAGAAGGAAGGAAGTTCCATCTTTTGAAGAACTATGGACCTCTAGTGACCACTCCCATTCTAGTCACAACTACCCTCCTCAGCTTAGTAGCAATTTTAGTTTTTTCTTGTACAACCTTCACAGGTTGCATGTAAATGCACATTTCTTTGCCTGGAAGTTAATTTAAGTGTGTTAGATAGCAAGTTCCCAAAAATGAAAAGTTGAGCCTTGATTTTGGAAGGCTATTTGCATATCATTTTTGAGGTTGGCATACAAATATACATCTTTGTTAATAAACTATACACATGTAGAATGCAGAATGTAACAGACTTATATACAAATCCAGAAGGTATGAAAGAAAAATACTACAATAAAAATTTATACAATAAGAAAATATAAAGCTTCACTTGTTCATAATATTTCTTTGTTCTTAGCCAATTGGTTTAGCTTGAGTGGTTAAGTGCTGTGAATTACAAGTAGGAGTTCACAGGGTCAAGTCCCCAGGCTAGTTGCCTCACAGGATTAGGTTGCTAAGTATGCAACTGGCCAATTTACCCCAAGTACCATCCTTGGAATGAGGGGATGTGCCTGGAGGGTTTCCCCGAATGTACATTCCATAGAAAAGAAATAAAAAAAGAGATCTTTTGTGCTTTTACAACTTTAAAACATAACTAATGCCAAAATATGAGAAATAGTTGATAATGGACTAGTGCCTTTTTCAGATCCATCCACCTTACAAAGCTTTAGTTGTTGAAAAAGAAGGGAAATAAATCTCATAAGGTATTGGTCTTTGTTTCGGTTGTAAAAAGTCACAATTAAATTAGTCATGGAACAACAATCACATCTGTACTTTGCAGCATATTCATACATGTAGCTAAGATATCCTCAATGAGAGGATTTTCTAGAGGTTTCTCTTCATAAGAAACATATCTTCCTTTTTCATTGGCATTTTCTTTGGGAACCTCAGAATTATCCAATGAAAAGGCAAGAGCTTGGGCAAGTTAATCACCTTCTTGCACTGGCTCCTCAGGATGACTAAAGAGCCACTCCATAGTGAGTTCAACACTATTTGTTTCAACACGCCTCAATGCTTCCTTTTCCCTAGACCTTGGAAATCCCATTTCAACCATCATAGAAATGGAAGCTTTATCAGGTGGATGACTTCTAAATCATTGTCCCATTCTTCCAAGAATACCATTTCTGCTTCCTTTAACATCACCTACGTCATTGTATACATGGGTAATAATGGAAACAACAAAGGTAATCAAAGATGGACTACATCGACAAAACATTGGATTGTTCCAGCTAGGCAGAACAATATTGGGTACTTGAGCTGGTAGAGTGCAGAAAAAAAACCTTTGGATCCCTTGGAACAATGACTAAGCCTCCAAAAAATGGTTGCACTAACTGTGATGCAGAGGGCATAGTTAACAATGAAGAAGAATTCACAAGGTACTCCAAAATCCTACAATAGCTTCGTAATGCCTCTAACAACCACGATACATGTTCTAGCTTGTCATTTTCAATACCTTTGTCACTTTTTGTTTCCATTCCTTGTTGTGACATAAATGGTACTGCCTACAATGAATGACTTGTTGCTTCAAAAGTAGTCAAAAGACTTTGAATTGTACCATGAGCATAGAAACAATTCACCGTGTATTGCAAATTTGTTTATGGTTGTCATATATAACTGTTGTCATGTCATCCACAATTTTCCAAGGATAGTGACACTTTGAAGAAAGTGATGACTCAAACTTAGATGAGCTACAGTTCTCATCCCCATAAAGACTGTCATGATTTTTTTTTACAAGAGTAACCACCACACTTCAAGCTTCAAGCATGCTATGGTGTTATCCAAGCCTCCTAAATCCCTAAAGGAGGTTGTAGCAAGATTACTATAGTCCATAAAAACCTCAAGAACATGCACAACAATTGTTACCAAGTGTATGTATTGTGGATGCAAATATTTGAGAAAAGGGAGAAAAGTTGGCATTAAACCCACATCCCTTAAAGCAGTGCAGCCAAAAGAAGAATAAATTATAACTGTTATAAGAGAAAGCAATGCTTCTAGGAAAGATATCAAACAATAGGATGATTCGCTTGAAAGGGAACTTATTTTCTTCTGCATTAGACTATGTAAGATGCCATGATGTCCACTTGATGTGATGACATTTAAAACCTTTGAATGACAAGACCTAGGATCTCGTAGTAGATGGGGCACTTGAAACACGAAGTGCTCTTTAGTCTCCACCTCCTAAAAGGAGCAGTGTCAAAAAATTTTGTCCTCTTAGGGAATCTAATGATACATATATTGACACATAAATGGTGGGATCATGATCTTAGTTGATGAGGGGAATCTTGAGTCCATGGGATTAGTTCCTTCATATGTAGTTGGACAAATAATCCAATGCTAAGTTGCAAAAAATGCTTAGCATAATATGCTAGCTTAGATCTAAGACATTGTGAGGGAGAAAACTAGGTGATTAGAATGTACTACCATTAGATGTCCTCCTTGATTGATCCATTATTCTCATCCTTGGGGGGGATCATTCAAGGGTACCTATAAAGTAGGGAGTCAATAAATGGAGATAATGGCAAAATGAAGAAAAAAAGTGGCCTCAAAGTCTCAATATTTCCTTTGACTAGAATGACCCAAGGAGACTAGATCTTTATTGGAAATGAATGGATAGCCAGATATGGATCTCTCTCTCAACTCAAGGTAGAGTTTCAAAGGGCCCAAAATATAATCTCTACACCAATTTTTTTCATGGGTTGTTCCCTAGTATTAGAAATAAGTTAGAGTTTCTTCTATTTCCTCTTGGAGCATTTTATGCAAAATTACAAATTGGTTCCAATATTGAATCCAAGTTACATAAGACCATTCAATTCTTTTAGATGAAGGAAATTTCCTCCTCATTTTCTTTCTACTAATTACTCAGCCCAACAATATTGGGTAGAAGAAAGAAGAAACCAATTATATATTGTCTACCCACTGTGGGAAGAAGAAATATGGCACCTATCATAGGAAGCTTGCCCATTCCAATGAGGAATGTCAAACATTTTGTCCAAAGAAATCCAAAAGGAAACACACTTCCTTTGTAATGATTATTGAGAGGTTGGAGATTTAGAGGTTGATGTCAACAATCCTAGCTACATTGATCCAAACTTGATGCTAATTCCAAAAGATAGCCTTGCCAGCAACAATGAAGTTCTTTGTACATAGAACTTTCAAATCAAGCACAAAATAACACATATGGTCATTGATAATGGAAACCAAAATAACCTTCGCTTGCTTCAATTGGAAAAGGAACTCAAGTTACCTACCTTAACTCATCCCAACTCACATTAGCTTGGATGGGTCAAAGATGCACATTAGCTTGTGCTAATTACTTGACAATAGATCAGACTCTTGCTAGAAGGTGGAAATATTTTTCCCAATATATTATATGTTCTTACAAACAAAGTTGAGAAGACTTACGAAAATAAGATGATGATAACAAGTGTAACTAATTGCCCCTTTTCCTTGAAGTAATATAGGTGGAATTTAAAAATAAAAGGAAGACTACAAGAGAGGAATGCCATAAATGCAGATATATTGTAATTCATAAAATCGAAAATATAATGAAGTTAATTAATGGAGTAATTGATGGAGAAATCAATGTGGTAATTGGTGGTTGTTTGTCTCCTAAACATGGGAGCTACAATTAGATGTTTACAAATACACTGTGATACATACCCACTTGCCTCTTGTCACCTAGTATTATTCTCACCTCTTCCTCCTTGATTCCAAGGAATTGTTCCCTAAATTAGCAAAATGAAAACTTGTATGTCTTCCCTCACAAGGAAGCCACATGTCTTCCATTGAAATGGGTGGCTGTGATATTTCTTTGGGTGATGAATGGATAAGAACACTAGCACCTATCACCATGGATTTCTTGGAATTCTACATGAGTTTTCAAGAGAATGGGAATTCCTACATGCTCAAAGATTTCAAAGAAATCACTAGATAAATAATCAACTACCATTGTATGGAAAATATTATGAAAAAGGGTCATTGGTTTGAAAATGGGGGATATGTGAAACGTGAGGGAAGACATATTGTTTTTTTTTTTTTTTTTGTAATTGACTAGGTGAAAGACTCAACTATTTTCTATACTTCCTCATGGTCGGCATGCTACAGGTGTTTGTCATGGGACCATTGGGTCCATCAAAGGGGCTAGCCAAATTTTAGCCCAAGATAATGAGTGTACCAAAATAAATTTGTTGAGAGAGGCCACAAGTAATGGTATGAGCTGGCCACAAAAAATGAAAGATTAGTTACTGTAAAGTGACACCACAACAATCCCATTTGGATTCCTCTTCATCCCAAAAGCAAGTACTATTTTCAACTGAAGCAACAATCTCTTTGCCTATCAGTAACCTTTAGACTACCTCAGGATCAAGATCCTTTCTGGTCATATACCTATCAAGTCTATCCAAGGGCACCATTGCTTTTGAGATAGATATTAAATCTTGAGGAAATTTCCTAATGGGTTCTTGAAGAATTTTGAAAATCGATGTTGCAGTGAACACCTTCCCTGCCATAAATTTTGCTCCTACAAAAATGCATGTAGTGAATGTCACTACTGAAACAAGTGAAGGCATGCTCCATGTAGTGAATGTCACTACTAAAACAAGTGAAGGCGTGCTCCATAGAGTAATTATATTCACTGAAATAGAATACATAGTTTTGCAGAGCCATTCATATTCAGAATTCCTAAAAGACTCTACACGTGTTTAGAAATGGTCTTCCCATGCTTGAAGTTTGTTAACCCTCATATAATTCAAAATCTCATTAGTTGTATGAAGATCACACATTTTCATTAATTGGAACTAATATCTCCTATTTCTCTTGGATCCCCAAGCTACAATGCCCATTATCAGTGCCATGTAAACAAAACCAGGCAACATAGAAATGCCCAAAATCCCAAACATGATTGATAAAGCAACCCCAACTTGTATAGGCATCATCCAGATGTAATGAAGCCGCAACATCGTATCCGAAAGTTGTTGAGCATCCACAACCATGTAATTTACAATCTGTCCAACACCATGAGCTTGCCTAGCGAAGCTTGACAATCTTAAACCCTTTTTGCATAAAGTTGTGATCAAAGTAGAGCTTATCACCATGCCCAACTTATGACATTGAAAGTTATACTGACGGGAACAAAGAACCTCAATGGATTTTCCTGAAAATAGTATCAATACAAGGAAAGATCCTTCATAAGAAAATCTTTGCTCTCCATATGTAAAATCAACAAATTTTTGTATAAAAAATGGGCCAATATACATCACATATAGTTTTGCAATGGCCAAGGATGCAATAAGTGCAAGATTTGCCAAAAGCATCGAAGCAATGTAAGGTGTATAGGGTGTTGGTGTTCCACTATGTCATTAGACCAATTTGATTTAAAAAGTTCAAACATATTTTTAGCACTATCACCAGGTGATAGTGCAGGAACACTTGTTAATTGCAAATCATTTCTGTAACCTTTGTTCAATACAGGATTCATCCATCACCATGTAGCCCTTGACATAATACCTATTGTAGCATAAGGGTTTATTAATTCTTTCTCACTGCCAAGATTCAAAGTGCTACCATCTAGAAGAGGTTCATGTAATTTTTTTTTGTTTCTTCAACAATGGTGATTCATGTAGTCCCTTTGAGGGCTAATGCCAACATAAATCCATGGGTAGGGAAAATTATCAATGCAAAAAGGTCATTAAGAGGGAGAATACTATATGGATTAGGAGTTGTGGATGTGAACCTGATGATTACAGAGATTAAGAAATTGTATTCATAATGAAATTCATAAGCCACTAGAGATATAAAGACTTTGGATGTGTTGTAGCTTTGAATTTATTCTCATATCCAATTTACTGCCCCAAATACAATCCATGAAAGTGCTTGGACTACTGTGTATATTACCTCATGGATAACGCATTTAATTCTAATGCCTAGTATTTGAAATCTCTAAATGTAGAGAACAACATGTAATAAACTTACAATTTCTGTGACAACTAAAGTTGCTCTGAATTTGAGACTAACTTTGAGGCTCTAGCTTTGGCTCTAGCCCTAGAGATTGGTGTTTTGAGGGAGTGATTTTTCCTCTGATGGTATCTTTCATGAACACATTAATTTCTTCACCAAGAATTCCATATATAGAAATAAGAAACCAATGTTGACAAGGACGACAATTTTATATTGGGAACATGGATGTGAATATCTACTATCTTGATGTTAGGGCACTCTATGTGCCCTGGGCAATAATGCTTGTAATATCTAGTTTTTTTTGTCAATTTCCTACTCCTCCTTTGGCCTCTGTGTTTGTGATTTTGTACATACCTTTCATACCTTGTTGAGAAGTATGTCTAGATTCTCCAGATCGATATGATTTGTTCCAAAAAATATCACTCTCCTCACTATTAGCACTGCCCTTCTTGGCTTCTTTTCCTCCTAAGATCTCGAAACCTTGTACATCATGAATAAATGGATTCTACAACCCAATCTAGAACCTAAGTCAAGAACGACATGTTCCTCCAAAATTTCTACAATGGAGTCTAAGATATTATGTGTAGAGGAAGAGCATTGAACCCTCTGTAAACCTGGTAAAGAAGAAGAGCAGCGGGTAAGATATTATGCGCAGAGGAAGAGCATCGAACCCTCTCCCAACCTAGTAAGGAAGAAGAGTAGTGGGTAAGAGATTATGTGCAAAGGAAGAGCATCAAACCCTCTCCCAACCTGGTAAGGAAGAAGAGTAGTGGGTAAGAGATTATGTGCAGAGGAAGAGCATCGAACAAGAGACCTGGAATCAATATGCCAGTTTTTGAAATTGCATATAGACATGTAACTATTCTACTTTCATATAAAATCCCTGGGGCCATCAATAAGTTCAGTGGGAAAGAGACAAAATCTCCTAAGTGCTATTGGGTGGAAGGCATACATGGGAGAAAATATTGATGCATATAGTTAGAGGACGCATCTCCCTTACCAGCTGTCTTCTTTGAGCATCAAGTTACTCATCTCAGGGATATAAGGGTGCAAGAGCAAATCAATTTTGGAAAGTATTTGGTTGTTAATGATTTATGGGTTCATTCTTAAATGGTACGTAGCAGAGAAAGGCCCAACCTCTATTTATGAATGGTCCACATTAACTGGGCATTATTCCTCATGTTGATTCTCATACATGAGCAAACTAACTTACTAAGGTAGGAGCATAAGTAGAGAGTCGTTCTCTCACAAATAGTGGCACCTAGTCTATGTCAAATCATCATAGCTGTAATAAATTGAAAAAGAGGAGGGTCATATTGCTACTTACATGCAGAGGATCTGGTTGATAGGTTATTTCTTGTTTTCTTGTGATACGCTCTTGACCTAGGCAACATTCTACATCTCCAGAATTGTATAACTATTGGAGAGGACACACCTCAGGCATTTGGCTGTCCACAACTTAGGCATTTGGTACTACAAAACAAGCAAGGATTGCAATGGCATACCGCAATACTAAGTCTACGAGGAATCCCAGTATGAAATTGAGTTTATTTACAATAAAATCCCAGTGTTATTGGCTTTGAGCCCTCTGCCAACCTCGTAAGGAAGAAGAGTATTGGGGAAGGAGGGAATTAAGTCATTATATTTAATTTGTTAATTGAGGAGCGGGAAATTAAATTTAATGGGTCGATTTTAGAGTAGCCCAAGATTAGATTTTAAAATTGTGTCAATTGTTTATGTTGCCACTATCGAGTAAGAGGTTTCTTCGCATTGAGGGGTCTAGGGAGTGATAATTATGGAGGTTTCTTCGCATAGAGGGGTCTAGAGAGTGATCATTTTAGCTTGAGGTATTAATAAAAAATGTTTTGAAAAATGTTTTTAGGATCTATCACATGAAAGTATAAAAGACTTTTTAAAGTAATTTTGTTCATATAAAGAGGTAAAGAGAACATGAGGTTTATACATAAGGGGAATATCAACTAAACCTTAAGGAGATGGAAAATATACCTAATTCTATGACTAATGTTATTAAGAAACTCAAATAGTCTTAGGCAGCCCATTAGTTTTGGGGAATAATGTTATTAATAAACTTCGAGTAGTTGTAAGTACCTCAAAACTACCGTATTAGAAGCTAACTATAGTTTAGTTTACATTAGTCATTCACATTAGTCACTTTTAGTTGTATTACTTATTAGTTAGTCATATATTTTAACCTGTGACTAAATAGTTATTTATGTTAGTTGTTTTTAGTTTGGTCACTTAAACTTGCTCATTTTTGGTAGTATTTCACTTGGAAAAGTTGTGGTGACTAAATTTTTTAGTCACCTAGTCACTAATTTCTCATTTTCTGCTAGTGGTTGGAGTACATCGTAATAAATTTTACAAGGAAAATCGCTTCAATGGTTCTACAAGGAAATTAGAAAAATACCATCCTCCTCCCAATAAAATGATAGAGGGGGAAGATCCAATACTAAACCTACTAAAAATTAAACTTTACTGCTTTTTTAGTGCAATAGGAGATTCTTAAAAATTTCCAGTACCAATCATCCCTTTTTCCTCAAGGGTATTAACATTCTTTTTTATTGAAGAAGAAAACCTGAACCCAAGAGAATGAATTACATCCACCTTTTGTGTAAATATGTTTGGCTCAAGACATTTCTGAATCGATAAACCATATGTAAGAGTAGTTGAAGAGAGTAGAAAAACCACTCATTGAATAATTATAGGAACTCTTCCAATAAACTACTCTATAATAATAAACTCTTGAAAATTGGCCACATAGAACTGACTTGCATCAATTAGGATCCAAAACAAGGAGGAGAAACCTATGCAACTCCAGGGAACATGTGAGCAATATGAGCTGACCCAAGCTAGTAAGAAGCTCAAAGGAATGACAAGATCTCTTAGCCAGAATTAACATGAAGTAATGTAAAACCATGCAAACCAAGAAGAAGGAGGTGATGGCACAAATCCTGTAGATTGAGTCAAGGGTGGAAACTAGGATTACCCTAGCCACATAGAGCTCCTGTATTTTCCCTCCATCTTAGTTTCTGAATCCTGGCTCCTATTTATGAAGTGCTAAATTAAATAAGAGTATTAAATTAATGAACCATTACAAATTAATGGTCGATGATTGATTCTAATGGGAATTGATGATTGATGATTAATGTTAATGGGTCTTCCAATGATATCTCTGATGAGAGCTAAGAAATCAATCAAATGTTTTTCTTTTGTAAATAACACATTAGCATATAATTGATGTAGAATCCATTTAGAGGTGGGCTCTAAGATTTAGCCCTATTAAGGAAGATTTCTAGATTTTAGGGAGGAGGTAGAAAAAATAAGTGCTAGCCTTCTTATCCCTAGTTTGAAGAATGAAGTAAAATTCATCATCGAGGCTAACAAAAATAAAATTATTTCCATGAGTTCTACAAGAGTATTATTATGTAGCCTTAATATTTTATAACCCAGTGGTAAGATTTTTGAAGATAATCTTCTAGGTCTGACATAATCCCCCTTGCACTGTTATTTTTGGATCTCTTTTAGCTATTACATATAGAAAAGCACCACCTGATGCACCAAGGTAAATTACATTTTCAATTCAATACTTTTAATTTTCTTTGAGGATTTAATTCACATAGATATCTGAGCTACCAAATCTATGATGAACCATATTGTGAGTCAATGAGGTTCTCTTAGATTCCTTCCAACTAGATAGCCACCTTGACGCATCTTTAGAGTTATTTTTATAGAAATAAGATACATGTTACAAGACATCAATTCACTAACTTCTTCTCTCATTCGATGGGCTGTAGGTACTATCAAATATGTACTTGTCAAATCTATCTTCATTGAGTGATGTATTTTTCTATAGAGTGGAGGAAAGTTAGTGATCTATATTTATGTATAGTAGACAAAAATTACCTAGAGGTGAGAAAATTAGAAGAAAATTCTGTAGACGCATGGAATTTTTTCTTGTTGAAGGGGGGTCATGTTCATATGATGTTGAGAGAATATATGACATTGAGTTTCCCTTTAGGTACAAACATCTAGTGAAAAGATGGGTACCTAAGGACCTTCCTCAAGTGAACACTAATTTTTGTCTCAATGAGAGGATATATTGCATTTCTCCATCATCGTTACATGGTTTGGGGCTGTTTTCCACGGATGTAAAAAATGTTTGTTACGTTGGATTAATTGAATTGATGGAGTATGTTGAACCCTATTACAGTTACAATGATTAGATGTGGTTGGTCCAATATATGCGAGGTATGTAGATATATGGAGTGACTACAAATTATATACAACTAAGAGACAGTGATAAAAATAAAGGATCTTCTATTTATATTGATGGAATGCCAAAAGAAGCAGGAAATATTGTAGGGTTTATAAACAATACACAACCTTAGACAATAAATAAATAACCCAATTGCATATTTTAGGGACATGAAGGAAACCATGTATTTGTATGTGAAATAAAATTAATGGTTGTAGGAGAAGAGTTGTTTCTCACTTACAACTTGAATCAAATAGATATAGTTGGCATTTCTATTATGGGGGCGGTACATATCAAAATTTCATGGCCAATTAACATTGTATAATTGACCTATGAAAACGTTATATCTATTCTCATTTTGCATTTTTGAGGGGTAGATACATGAATCTATGGCTAATTTTTATAAGAATGTGTATATATGATCTAACTAACTAGGGTGCAACTTTGCTCTTCATTTATTTATTATGTATTTATTAAGCCAAAAATTATATTATAATGTGGCAGGATGATTGTGGAAAAGTGCCAACAGAGTCAGAATAACTCAGGGATTAATAATTTTGATTTACATTGAATGTGAAATTTATTATTTGTTTAAATAATTGAAGCAAACTTTATTTTATTGAAATATGTAGTCCAGGGGTAATGACCATGGTGATCATGATTGGTTTGAAGAGGAGTTGTTCAATTCTCCTAAACCAATTGAAACAATAAAAAAAATTGTGGTTAAAGTGAACAAAGAACTTGTTTGTTTGATTCACATTAGAGATAAAACTCTTGAGATTAAACATATGGTGCACATATTGAATGACGATATTAAGAGGTATGAGGTAATAACCATATTTTAAATTGAATTTTTAATGTCATAAGTTGAATTATGAAAGTATGTTTTTTAAATTTTACATTATCTAATTGAAAAAGAATTTTATTTCTTTTATATGATTATTTGGTAGAGACAACACAACATCTGACCACCATGAGCCAACATGTACCTAAAAGGATATTCACTTCTCCGTATTCAAGTGATCATAGTCCTAGTAGTTATACTAGGCCCACACCTTTGGCTGTGACCCTTTAGCACACGCCCCTAGAGGTAAACACACATCCAACTTTTGGAGGTGGTGACAAAGGTGACCCTATTGATGAAATTAAGGGTACATTTCCTTGATTGTTACATGTTATTAGTATGGGGATAATTCCACGGGCATTTTTAGTGAATGAGGAAGTAAATCCAATGAAAACACCAAAAACGCTGGTAATTTTGAATGTTTTATCTGTTTCATGTTGTCCCTCTCAAACATAAATTATGTAGATTATTATTTTCAAACTAATGATCATATATTTTTGCATGTAGAAAACAACTTTTTCTATAAACATATGAATGAAAAACCATTGTTGATTTTTGGGCCCACCATATGCACACAGTGGAAATCCCAAAGTTCCAACTTGAAGAAAAAGCTTATGGACTACCTTGAAGGTTTATCTGGAGTAGAAACATTCAATAAAAGTGTAGTTGAAAACTATTTAAAATATATACGAGACATGTATAAGGGTCACTTGGAAACAAAATCTAGGTATGAGTGTTCGCCCATGATTCCTGTGAGGGAATTGAAGGCCCTCACCACTGATGCAGAGGAGAAGAAACTGAGAAAAGAAGGAATAACACCACTTAGTGCAGTAAGGTAAATTACATCTCCAATTCCATACTTTTAATTTACTTTAATTTTAAATAAAATTTTGGTATATAAAATACTTGAAACTTTTCATAAGCTTCCTAACACTTCGAAGGCCACCAAGGAAAGGCTTGCGAAGCATGGGAAACACAAACTAGGCCAAAGTAGTTATTCAAAGTTACAAAAACAAGTTGTAGGTACCCAAACATCTTAATAGTATTATTTGTTATATCTCCCTCCAACTATCTAGTAATTGCATTTTTCAATAAAAAAAATCAATACCCTTATGCATTGGAGGGTGACAAGTTTGGAACCTTAGTCATAGAAGAAGACTTACAACTTGGTTTCAAGTTCGACTTTCAAGTTGTTGTTGATCACAGAATAAAAATGGGACAAACTACAAGATCCAATTTGAAGGACAAGGTAAATAAAAATCAATCCACATTAACCTTTTATTACTTATAAAATACGATCATGTTTTATATCATCCATAAATTTAATGTATGTTTTGTTTTAAGCAGGGGAGCAACAATATCAACAAGCAGTCCATTTGATAGTGGAGTGCAATAGAACATGGTTCTCTCATGTAGCCCAACGATAGAGGGGTGAAACCCCATGATATTGCTTCAGATAAGGCCCACTGTAGTAATTTTATGATTGTGCTTATATATTTTATGACAGTAATGTGCGATTGTGTACTTATAATTTTTTTACTTTGAATGGTAGAACATGTTGTACATGAGGATCCTCTACCAGAAGAGGAGACTAGGTAAACCATTCCAACAATTTCGACTAGTGCACCACATAAATAAATTCATTGCAAAGGTATTTTTTAGATTAATGAACTACTTCAATGATATTTCCTTTGAATGTGTTCTTTGAATCGTTGGGTAGCCTCATTTTTTATTCATTTAGAAAGAGGGTTACAATTAAAAATATTTAATTGCAAATGGTGTATTAATTATAACCTTTCTTGTTTAAGGTCGAGAGCATGTAGAGGATGAGGCTAGACAAGAAACTACTCTGCTTGCCTCTTCTACTCAAGCAGGTAAAGAACACTCTAATTCTCTTTTTATTAATGAAATACTTGTAATAGTAATAACTAAAAATATTAATTTGACATTTCTTTCATGTTGTAGTTGATTATTCACCCCTTTTAAAATAACATCCACTTCATGAGTACACAATCAAGATGTCAAGAAGACTTCCATAGGCCATAACAACTGAAGTGGAAGAAGAAACTAATGTCCTCCTCTCTTAATACATGTAAAAAAAAAGAAAATGAAAAAAATTCTTGAACTAGTTATATAATTAGAAACATCATGTACCATATTATGAAAACATATATTTGACGATAAAAGTTATTGAGATGAAGTATTTTGTGTTTATGATTAATGAATGAATGAATTTATATTTTAATGAATGATTTCTATATGTTTCTTTATGTACAAAATGACATGTGTTTCTTAATGAGTTTTTGTTTTGCTACTGTTTATGCATGGATCTTAAGGTGTTTCTTTCAACTATTTTCTAGTAGATATATTGGATACTAGGGAATTAAGAGTGATGTTGGGAGGAGGGAGGGGTCATAAGAGCTTCCACCTTCATGTGGTTGGACCTGTTCAGTAGAGAATAAATTAGTATTTCAATAATCTTGGAGCAAACCTCATTCTATCTAACAAAGAAACGAAAAAGTCAATGTTGACTTCACTACTACTCCATTAAGTCAAGGGAGGTTTGCACCAAGATTAGACTATTCCAATAAATTATTCTAAAAACCAAGATGAGATCATTCAGGTATTCATGAACTCAAGTCTTTTTAATTATTATTTATTCATAAAGATGTTTGTTAATTTATTTTATTATTTTGTTGATTCTTTAAGTGTTGGTTGAATGAGTAGAATAACTAATTGAGGAGATTTCCGTAGGAAGCTTTGGCATTAATTTTTTTATACAAACCTCTCTTATCTATTCCCCTAAACCTTGTATCTACAAAATGGAAGAACAAGCATAGGGAATCTTCATATCTTCTTTGTTTTCCTCTTCCTGAAAAATATGATATTCAAACGTTGTAACATCTCCACAATCACTAATGGATTGTGGATGTTCTACAATGGTTGAGTGTTGTATTTTTCGGGAAGTGGAAAACAAAGTAAGTATGGAGATTCCCTATGCCTCTTCTATCATTTTTAAGGTACGAGTTTTAGGGGAGCGGAAATAAGAACATCCACCTTCACATGGTTGGCCGTGTTCAGTAGAAAATAAATTAGGATTCGAATAATCTATGAGCAAACCTTGATCGATACAACAAATCAACAAGAAAGTCAATGTTGACTTCACAGCTAATCCATTAAATCAAGGGAGGTTTGCACCAAGATTAGACTATTCCAATAAATTATTCTCAAAACCAAGATTAGCTCATTCAGTTATTCATGAACTCAAGGCTTTTTAATTATTATTTATTCATAAAAATGTTTGTTAATTTATTTTATTATTTTTATGATTCTTTAAGTGTTGGTTGAATGAATAGATCAACTACATGAGGATATTGCAGTAGGAAGCTTTGACATTAATTCTTTTATACGAACCCCTCTTATCTATTCCCCTAAACCCTGTACCTTTGAAATGGAAGAACATGCATAGGGAATATCCATATCTTCTTTGTTTTCCTCTTCCTGAAAAATATGACATTCATCATTGTAACATCTCCACAATCGCTAATGGATTGTGGAGACTCTACAATGGTTGAATGTTGTATTTTTTGGGAAGTGGAAAACAAAGGAAATATGGAGGTTCCCTATGCCTCTTCTATCATTTTTAAGGCACAAGTTTTAAGGGAGGGGACATAAGAGCATACACCTTCACATGGTTCACCCTATTCAACAAAGAACAAATTAGGATTCGAATAATCTTGGAGCAAAGCTGCCTCAATCCAACAGAGCAACAACAAAGTCAATGTTGACTTCATTGCTACTCCCTCAAATTGAGGGAGGTTTTCTCTAATATTAGACCACTCCAATAAATTACTCTCAAAACCAAGAGGATCTCATTTAAGTATTCATGTAATCAAGTCTTTTTAATTATTATTTATTCATAAAAATGTTTGTTAATTTATTTTATTATTTTGTTGATTCTTTAAGTGTTGGTTGAATCATCAACAAAACTCTTCTGCAACAACCTTTAGAGATCAGAGCATTCATCTTTGTATGAAGGCCAAGGATGAGTTGGAGTAAGAATTTAGTTTACCTTCAATTGGGAATCAAGGTAAAAAGCTTGGTTGATGTAATGTGTCTCTTGTTATGGATATAGATCTATATGATTTTCCCCTTCATTATCTTTTGTATTCATTCTTTTATGGCATAAAAGTGGTAGATATAATCTTCATTGAGTAGATTAGGTTAGATATAATAGTAGTCAATATTCCTATTACTTGAAGGGTTTTATATTGGTGTTCTTATTCTCTCTTGTATGTAGGAAGCAAGTGCTTGGAGATGGAGCTAGATCTTTGGGGCTATATTATCTAGGATTACGCAAAGAAATGTTAAAAATAGCAAAAAGAAAATCCTAATTTAGTTTTTCTTTGAATTAAATTGGGATTAAATTGTAATTCTATTCTCGTAGCAATTAACTAAGTTAAGTTGACTTAGTTGGCTAAGTAAATTCAAGTTGGAAGTTTATCTAGAGTCATGTAGTGCGATCCCTAAATTTTAGGGGCCCAGGTTGAGTTCTTATTGAGTTTTAATTATTTAATTCATTTTAACTGAGTTAAATTTAGTTAAACTAGTTCTAACTGTTGAGGAACTAGTGGGGGGTCAAGTGAATTAAATTAGATTTAATTCACATGTAGTGATCAATCAAATAATTGATAATTCGCTCATAAATAACTCATGCATTTCAATTCTGAGAAAGACCTAGTTGAGATTACAGTTCAGAGAAAATGTAATATTAGTTATAAAATCATCCAAATTAGACCAATGGTGCATGAAATCAGAGGAACGTCTATGGATGGATTGCACAATTATGAGTGCGAAATTTTCCAATTAAATATGGGCTAATTCCTAAGGGAACAACACAAGGAAGTAGGTGCTTGGAAGGAAACATATTTGGCTAAGTATTGGCTTGAGTTGGTTTGTGAAGCAGTGAGTGAGATTGTACTTGTGCAAAGATTGTTCAGGTTGAACAAGCATTGTATTTCTTCTCGGATATTATGGTTAATGCAATATATAGATAACGAGGGTTTTTAGCTGAGTCTTTCCCTAGAAAATTATTGTGTTATGCGTGATTGAAATTCTTCCTTTTCTTCTTCATGATTTCATTGATCAATTTTTGTTTCTGTTGATGAGTAGAGTAGATTCAATTCAATTGTTTTGGCACATCACAATCTGCAATTTGAATCTACAGTAAAAATATACATGGTATCAGAGAAATAATCACTATAGAAGAGGTGAATATGAGTTTGTTGTGCAGGGGAAATCGAATTTTCAGTTTCATAATTCATAGCCAACAGGATGTCGTTCTACGGTTTGAGACTTGAGTATGCCCCTTGAGGGCAAGTCAAATTACATATCTTGGAAGGACAGGATGGAGGAAGTGTTGGAAGACAACGGTTGAAGGAATTCATAGATCATGATATCCCAAAGCCTCCGACATATTATGCTAAAGATCTAGAAGAGTCAAGAAAGTGTGTGGAAAAGGCAAGAAGGATTATCCTAGAAGGAGTTCGAGATCATATTGTCTCGAATATCCACAGTAAGGAAACTCCATTTGCAAACTAGAAGGCATTGACAGACCTGTTTCAAAACAACAGTGACCATAGGAAGGTGGCACTGAAGGACAAACTCAGAAAGATCAAGATGGAGAAGGGCAAATAAATTCCGAATTACTTGACCAAGTTCACCCAATGTCAAGATGAGCTTGGAAGTGTCGGTGTTACTATTGTATAAGATGATCTAGTGAGCCTATAACTTCTAGGACTTCCCAAGAGCTGGAAAAGCTACCAGGACTTAGTTAATGGGAGGGAGAAGCTACCATAGTAGGAGCGATTGTCGTACGATTAGGTACAGGAAGAGATTCAACGGAACACCAGAGATGGATACTCGTCAAAGCATGATGATGAGGAGAATTTTGCCTTAGCTAGAAAGGCGAAGAAAGGGAAGGGTAAGTCATCCCATTCCAAATCATATTCTAGTCAGGGAAGCAAGAAGAAGGACATGTCAAAAACTAAATGTTTTCATTGTCATGAGCTGGGAGACTATGCCACAAAGTGTCCGCACAAGAAGGCCAGTAAGAAACCCTCAGGAGGAGTGACAGGTGAGGCCCTTTCTTTATAATTTGAACTGGATTTCACCCTCGTCACTTTCATGGTGTCATCGGTGATGGGTAGTGTGTGGTACCTGGATAGTGGAGTTGTTGAGATAATTTATTAACACAAATTAACATAAGTATTCATTATCAATTTGGGTTTGTAAAACTTGGAGGCAAGTCCACAGTGTATGGATATTAGATGTAGCCAAGCTTAGAAGATAAAATTTGAAGATTTAAGGAAGTACATATTACAAATATAAATCTATTTTAACAATTTCTAATTCATTTATGTAATATGTGAGGGATGAGGCTCCTAACTTAAGAGAACCAGGTTGCCCTTCCCTACAATACTACTTTCATGAAGATAAATCCAAATCACTAATCAACAATGGTTTATGATGTAGAAGATGTAAAAGAAGAGGCTCCTAACTAAGGAGGACCAAATTGTCCTTCTTCATAATTCTACTATATCATAATCACCATTGCTTCAAACCAGAAATGCATAAATAACTTCAAATAAGAAAAGGAGAATGAAATTCAATTTTAGTTCAAGATCAAATAGAAGGGGAATTTAACTTAAATTCCTGTGTGTCCCTTCATATGTAGATTAGAATTAAACCAATATTCATTCATAAATCACACATCTAAATAGATTTGAAACAAAAACTAATTTATGAAAACTATGAAAATTGAACCAAGAAGTGCACTTAGCTTGGTGTGGGGGCCCTCCACCCTTGCCTTGTACACTTGAAGAAATTTCAGCTACAACACCTTCATTAGATCAAACAAGCATGAACAACAAATTGAAATGAAACAGGTTCTTCAATTATCTTTCAGTGTTCAAAGAGTCTCAAAATCAAATTACATAAATTCTACATTAATTCTACATTCCATAAGCCTTCAAAGTTTTGGCTTAAATAGAAGATCATGAAACAAACTGATCTAAAGTATCGCTAACAACTATATCTATCCATATCCACCTATCCAAGTCAAATCCATCCAATCTATCATTAAAAATATGGAAAATGCCATGAAATCATAAAACTACCCTATTTCCTAGGTATTTTCTAGATGACTAGTCATGTTTGACCAGCCTTGACCAAGCCTGATTTAGCTTGTTTTGATCGAACCAATTGGAATTAGTTCAGTACTAGTTCCAAAGCTTTCCATTCATGTTTCTAGCTAGAGCCCAAGTGTCCTACAAATATGTCATCCACATAGCCATTACGAGAATTTCTGATTTTGTCCAAAAATACGCTTAAAACCCAATTTTTGCAAAAACATCTAAAAATTGAAAAACATAATTTATTTGCTTGAATGTGCATAATAAGGTCAAATAAGGTGTATATGGATGGTATATGGTGGAAAATGATGGAAATTAGGTGGATTTTAATAAGCAAAATTTGATAAAAAATGAGGGCCAACATCTCCCGCTTGCTTACTTTCAAGCATGTCCTCATGCTTGCCTCTATCTCCTTGACCTTTTGCTTCTATATGCTGATTGGTCTGCTGATATACCTGTGGATTTGACCCTTGAAGATGAAGATTTCTTTTGAGGTACCTGTAAAAGGATATCTATGCCTTCATGTACTTTTTCTTCTTCCTTGTAGATGACATTCTTTACTTTTTCTCCTTTCCTTTCCTCTGTTTTTCTAAAAAGAAATTTCATCATTTCTCTTTGAAGTGTTGCTCTTTGTAATATTCTTCACCTATCAATGGAATTCTTTTTTTGGCTTGGGCTATGTATTCTAGAGTGATGGGAACAAAAATGTCTCTGATGTGTGATGAGGTTTCACCACCAACGGACAAATACGAAAACTTTACACTATTCCTCCTCTGATGATAAAACACCAAAAATAACACCAATAAATCATTTTGGATGAGCAGCTTCAGAGAAGACAACAAATACAACTTGAATTTTGTAGTACATTCTGACACAACATTCATGTCTCTTTCAGATTAGCAATATCAACAACTTTACTTAAAGGAACAATTATCGTTTTGCCCTCACATCTTATTAAAAGAAGCCAATCTTGCAATGTCGCATAATCACAGAGAAAACACTAATCAATCAAATCAAAGCTTCTTTCACTTATGTAGGGGGTTTTCCTCTTGTATAATTCCTCTACAAAATAAATTGTGCCAATCCTTTTTATGACTAGGGATTCACTTTCAATTTAGCCACTGTTTTATGCATGCAATCTGAAAAATAGGGGTCGAAAGAACCATAACAATATCCCAAATAGAAATCATTTTGAGAAAATTGTCCACATGGATCATAATTAGGATCGTTCTGAAGAAAACCCATGTTTTCGCTTTTCAAATTTCATTTTAGTTTTCTCAAAAAAAGCAACGAAAAATAGTGGCTTTCAAAAATCGAAATGCATTTTTGGGACTGAATAAAATTTCATGATCATCAATTTCTGGAAAATTAACCAATGCCTGCATTCAATTGGAAATCGATTTCTAGAGACAAAAACCATTATGCAATTTTGAATGTTGCTTTTAAATTTAATAACACCACCACTCACTTTTTTTTAAATCAAATTTTGGAAATAATGTTGAACAATTTCTTTTATTTTTACCTGCTTTGCTTCCTTAGGAATTGAAATCAATTTTCCTCTGTCTCCTCATAATTTGAAATCCAATTCTAGAAATAATTACTTACTCTGCCTTGAAACCAATTTTAAGATGCACTGTCTATCTTTTTGGAGAAATCATTTTTTTTAAGATAGGAATGAAAATCAACTCATTTTGTTTTATTAGAAATCGAAATCGAACTTCTTTTGCTCTTTTTTAAAGCCAAATAAAGGCCTGTCACAATGGATATAAAATCAGTCTTTCATAAATCCTGATCCTTCAAGAGTCTGAACCACCATATCCAAATCATCTACATCTCCATTAACCGTAGTCCCAATATTAATATTGACAATAGGAGGCTTATCCTTGTTTTTAAGTGGTCTATGTTTGATATCCACACAATCAATCTCACCGTAAATTAGTGTATCCACCTTTTCTAATTGCATCCTATACATCCTTGCTGCTTTGAAAATTGAGTAATGAGTTTCTCGTGATGGATACAAAATACCATCTGGACTAGAAGAGGAACTTGTTGAAAACTCCATGTTAATGATTCTCGTTAGTCATATAGTTCATCAAAACTACTTCCCGAGAAATCGTTATCTCTTATAGGTGGTAGAGGATTTTAATGACAATAAATAGCAAACAATTCCGGAATTGAAGTCTCATATGACACATTTCAACTAAATCTGAAGTTCGATTTTCAAAATCGTTTTAGTTTAATTGGTGACGGACCGATGCTTACCTTCACTGGGATTTCTCTACGTGATTCAAGGGATTCTCTGCATAATTGATGGCTTAGGTTGGAGCTCGGCACAAACCCTTCTTCGAAACACCATAAAAGTCCTTTTTAATGCTCCATACTACTCAGCGTTGCCCTTATTTCTCCACAACCAAAGGTTGAACACATGTGGATGCATAGCGTTGCTTCCTTTCTTTCTGAGCTAGCCTTTGGCTATGATGGTAGAATAAAGGCTTATCTCAGAGCTTGTTTCGCTGTAATGGTGAAGGATAGCTGTAACATATTTTTTTAAATATATTTTGACTGTTTTTCACATCCAACCATGTCTTTCATTTGTGTACCTGTGGCTACTTATGTTTCACTGTGTGTACTCACTTACCACGTTCTTGTCATTCCATTTGCCATCCTTATTACGATGCCCACATTCTTTAAAATTTTGTCTTTCATTCATAACCACCCTCATTACATTGCATGCCCATACTTTAGTTTGTTTGCATCATAATTCCATGTCCTTCGTTGCATTGTATTTGCATTTCAACTTGGGTTTTGTCATTTGCATTGTGCGCCCCATTTCCATACCTTAGCTTATATAATGATTGCATTCTTAGCTTTGTTTATATATGCAATTATACATATGTCCTTTCATCCTATCTGCTTTCATATATTGCATATATAGTTTTGCATTTTGATTTTTGTACATTAGTCTTTGTCATTTTTTATATGCTCACTACTTAATTTGTTTTTGAAATGACCATAGGATAGGTCATTTTAAAATCAAATTTCTTATAATGACATTAACTCTTTGTCGTTTTGTAGGAAAACAAAAATTCTTATGACAAAAATATTAAGTCCTCAATCTTTGATAAAAAAATGCTTATAGGATGATGTATATGAAATTATGGTAGGAAACTTATATGGGTTAATTTAGGATTGTGGAATTTTTTAGTGTAGGATGTATGGTTGGGTTATGGATATAAATAGGATTATGATGAGAGTAGGATGAAGTTAATGGATTATAGATAGGAAAATATAAGATGATGAATGTAGGTAGGTTAAATGTAATGGATGCATATCCAAGTTAAATTAGTTCTAACAATTTTAGATTTTTTTTTGAAAAATCAAAGGTTCTAAGAGAATTTTTTACACTTGCTGTACTTATACTTCCATAATAGTTTGATGTCAATGCTAACTGATGATGTCCTTTGCTGGTTCATTTTTGACTCATGATGATGGTTCTTCCAAGATATATTCTTTGATGGGATGTAGACACTAGTTTCTACATCTGATATTCAGGTCCCTTTTATATTGTCTTTGTTCAGGTCCCTCGCTGATGAATGTGAATGTGGGTGCTTTATTCAGGTCCCTTATCAAACCATTGCTCAAACTATTTGCATAGTTTTATTATAAATCTTCCCCCTTGCTTATTTTAAGACTTGTCCCCAAGTCTTGCTTATTCTGGAGGATGATTCCTACAAACTTAAATTGAAGAAATGGTAAAACAAAATAGAGAATTCATATTGGCCAAAAAAGTTGGTTTTCCGATATGAATTCGAGTTTGTGTTGTGCTAGTTTCCTGGATTTTCACAACCAAACTCCTTTATTGTTTTTTTATTTTTTTTTTCTATTTTTTATTTTCTTTTCTAGATGGAGGTAGGGTGTAATGGAGTATGGAAGTATGAAAAGATTATGAAAATAGGTTATATTAAAGTCATGATTTAGTAGTAAATGGATAGATAATAAGTCTGGACTTCAACGCGCATGATCGCGGAGCTTAACTTACATTATGGATGATGGATGAAATCATGAACAATATGGCTTATGAAATACTTCTTTGGAAATTGATGTGACTTGACATGGTACAGAACTTGACTTCTTCTTCTGATTATTAACTTCATGTCTTTGCCTCGATCTCAATCATGTCATAGAGTGATTGGTGTTGTTGGTCAGCAACTAAGAGAAAGCTTCACAAATTTGAGTTTCATTGTATGAACTCAATATCAGGTGATTCCCACTTCATTTTCACTTGAATAATTTCATTTCGTATTCATTGATATGAATTTTTAAAACTTGATTTTGAAAATCCTTCATCTATGAAATTGGTCTCTTAAATCTTCTGGGGACCTGCAAAAACATAGCACTTGCCTGCAATACAATATTAGATGATGGAGGAAGAGAGGTGTACAGTCTCTCTTCTTCCAATAAATATGTAAATAATTACAAGCATTTCTTAGAAAACAAGTCCAAAGATGATATATAAACAAAATACATTTATTTACCCCTTGAGGAATGGTTGCCAGCCTAGAGCTCCTAGCGGTATTTTGTTTACGAAATATTCGTTTTATATCCAATTAGAGTGATTCAAAATTCAAGTTGAAGTAAATTCATATGGCTACCTCCAGTATAAACAGGTTTTCAAAATGGTTTAAAATGATATGGTAAAAAGTATAAGGAGTGCCATGTTTGATAGAGCTGCTTGTTAATTTTTAACTAGACCAACAGTCACCATTTGAAGTATAACTTATTCGATAAAGATCGGATCAATGTAATTACACTTGGAGATTAAAGTAGATTCATTTTTATCTTTCCAGTAGAAACAAGTTTTAAAAATTCTTAGGCTTGATATCACAAAATTGGTGATGAACAGACCTAGGAGGCAAAGTTTTACTATGCTATTTTGAAAACATGCAGTCACTAAATGTGGCATAACTTTTGCATTTCACCTCCAAATGGGAAGATTCAAATTGTTTCTTGATATATACTTGAATATAGATCTCCCATATAAACAAGTTTTGAAAATAAGATTATTTGGTATGAAAAATATGCCAATGAACAGTCAAGACCTAGAACTGTCACCATGCAGATATTTCGAGAAACAATTAGTATTTCAAGAATAATTTTTTCATATGATACATGATTGAAGTGATTCAAATTTATTTGGAAACTAGATTCCAAGGGCTATCTTATCTATGAATTTTAGGTAAAAATGTTTCCATTAGACACCTCAAATATAGGCTATACTAACTCTGTCCTCAACATTTCACTTGAGACCTTGTTTTGATTTTGATCACATTTTTATTTGTGATATAAATTGAAAATTTCAAAATGGATTCAAAAACTAGATTTAAAGAGATATGTAAAACAAAACATGATTTAAAAATGATCCTATATGGCTACCCAAAATAGGATTGTTCTCAGTGCATTTTTCCATGTAGTCATTTCAAATGAATATTGAACAATGATTTGAAGAAATATTCATGACAGTTTGAAACAAAATTGTTATGGGAGTCTTATTGTGAATTCATTCTACTTGTTTATTTATTCTATTCTATCCTATTCTATTTTAGAAAAATAATTCATTATCTCAAGTATAAGCAAATTTCCAATGCATCTATTTTCGTAACAAGATCATAAGTAAACTCACATCTAAAATTGAAAAATATAATTTAATGAATGTTTGGACATGAAAATTTATCTGATCATAAAGATTTGATGAGAAAGAATGTTGAAAAATGTAGTGTTGTGACCTAATGACTAGTTGAAACCAAGTTTTAAGATGATCTTTGTTTGCTTGGCTCTCATTAATTGTCATAGCACAAAACTCTTCTTGCATTACTTGTTCAAAATCTTGTATGCACAAGGGATCTTGTGATATACATGCTAGAAATTCTTCAATTTTTGGCTCTAATGTTTGATCTTCATTGCATATGATCCATGATTTATTCACCTCCTCACAAAGATAGCTAGAAGAATGTTCTTGATTCTCTTCCTGTGGATCATCTTCATGGATGTTTTGTTGCTCTTCTATCCTTAGAAATGAAGATTCATCCCTAGTGAGCACTCTAAATTGAGGACAAGGAGTTGAGAATAGTTTTGTGGTGGCATAACCTCGTTCTCTAAATGATTTCTTTAACATCATTTTTTTAGATCTTGTCTTACAAATGGATTTTGTAGTTATTTATTTTATTTTATTTTTGTCAGGGGTTTTGTTTTGGGAATCTACTTTTAGGATCTCTATTTCTAGGCATAAAGAAACATAACTAAGAGAAATGTATCTTAATTAATTTTTTTTTTTTATCAAATTTTTAGTGTTTTTGTTTGTATTCTATTTGACAATGCTGATAATTGCCTCCCTAGCAACGACGCCAAAATGTTGAGCTTATTAACACAAATTAACACAAGTATTCATTAACAATCTGGGTTTGTAAAACTTGGAGGCAAGTCCACAGTGTATGAATATCAGATGTAGCTAAGCTTAGAAGATAAAATTTGAAGAGTTAAGGAAGTACATATTACAAATATAAACCTATTTTAACAATTTCTAATTCATTTATGTAATATGTGAGGGATGAGGCTCCTAACTTAGGAGAACCAGGTTGTCCTTTCCTACAATATTAATTTCATAAAGATAAATCCAAATCACTAATTAACAATGGTTTATGATGCAGAAGATGTAAAAGAAGAGGCTCCTAACTAAGGAGGACCAGATTGTCCTCCTTCACAATTCTACTATATCATAATCACCATTGCTTCAAACCAAAAATGCATAAAGAAATTCAAATAAGAAAAGGAGAATGAAATTCAGTTTTAGATCAAGATCAAATACAAGGGGAATTTAACTTAAATTCTAGTGTGTCCCTTCATATGTAGATTAGAATTAAACCAATATTCATTCAGAAATCATCACACATCTAAATACATTTGAAACAAGAACTAATTTATGAAAACTATGAAAATTGAACCAAGAAGTGCACTTAGCTTGGTGTGGGAGCCCTCCACCCTTGCCTTGCACACTTGAAGAAATCTCAGCTACAGCAAATGTCAGCTCTGATTATATTGTGACCCCTTAGACTCCTATTTATAGAAATGAGGTCTTGTTATTTGTATCATCCAATAATTGTTAATTTGTGTAATTTAAAGGAGGTTACCCCCTCAAAGAGGATACTTTTGAAGTCGTTTATCTATCTCATTCTTCTATTTTGTGAGTTGGTTGCATAACAATTGGTATTGGAGCTTTGGATTCTAGGGTTTCACTGCTTCAAACAGGGCATCGTGGCAGTTTCGCTATAACCTGTTTTCTCCAAAGCTTAAAAAGATGAAATTAAAACCCATTTGAGCTAAAATCATGATGAACCTTGGGACTGAATTTCAGATCTTGTCTTGCTATATTTGTGGAGATATGAATTAAGGAAGTTAGAGCTTTTGCAGGCTTTCGAATTCGTTCTCAAACTGGTCACCTTGGGAAAATTGTTATAAATTTTTCTTTGAGCATCCGATTGAAATTTCGTAAAGAGTTATAGAAAGATAATGGACTCTAGTTTTCTGTGTATCGTTTTTAGGTTAGAAGGTCGAAACATTGACATGTGACACTTCGTACAAGTTCACTCTACTAAACTAGTCTATAATTAGGTCATCGTCGAAGATTTGACATAACTCCTTCTTGGAGAATCCAATTTGAAGCCAAATTGTGGGGTTGGAAAGAGGATGCAAAGGGATATTACGAGACAAAATGTCAGACCTTGAAGATCCAAAATTACGTATATACAACAGATTCAATACCAAGCTCCTACAAAGAGAGAAAAAGTGTGTAGTCTTTTTTAAAAATTTGTATAAGTTTGGTTTGAAAAACTTGTTTGAAGTCATATAAAGGGCACAGTGAAGCATATTGATCATTAATTGATTCCCCAAAGAAAGAAAATGGAAACACCTAGTAATAAACCTAAAATATCTAGAATGATTCATGAAGAAGAGGAAGAAATGCGACATGATATGTCAAAATTACGAGACCAAGTGCAACAAATTTCAGTCTCACAAAAAGTAACAGAAGCTAAGATGGATGGTTTAAAGAAAGGATTGGAAGCTAATATGAATGACGTGGAAGCTAATATGGATGGTGTAGAAGCTAATATGGATGGTTTAGAAGTAAGCATTGAAGATTTGAGGATATCCATGGAAGGTTTGAAAGGAGGTTTGGCAAAGTTGCTACAAGAAATGCTTCCTAATGGCGAAAAGGTAGTAGAGGAAACTCATGATGAGAACAAGAGAAATGTTAGTCATGATTTCGTAGACTCTATAATTGCATTGAAGACCCACCATGTTCCAAAGATCGATATGAGGAAGTTTTATGGCAAGGATCCCGTAACATGGATACTATAGATGGAGCAATATTTCAATCTCCATAATGTGAAAAACACACAAAAGGTATGCATTGGGACTTTATATTTAGAACCCAATCAGTTTGTATGGTATCGATGGCTTTGCTCTCGTAAATAGATTGTCACTTGGGCAATTTTTATGGAAGAAATGATAACACATTATGAGGATACAAAAAGTAACACCTTTTTTAGCCAATTGATAAATCTCAAACAAAAGGGTTCAATGGCGGAGCACATTGAGGACTTCAAAAAATTGAATATAAGGGTAAAAGATATTCTAGAGGAGCATAGGATTGATGTGTTCATAGGGATTTTAAAGGATAACATCCAACATGAGGTTCAATTTTGGGAACCTGATTCATTGGAGAAGCCATTCAGGTTGGCAAGAAAAATTGAAAGAAAAATTATGGCAACAAGGAAGCCTACCAATCACAACTATAAAGATGGAAATGTTGTTTCCCCTAGCCTTCCACAACCTACAAGGTTGACACAAAAAAAAAATGGAAGAAAAAATAGCGAAAGGGCTTTGTTACAGTTGTGATAGCAAATACACTAAAGGTCATAAGTGTGCTGAGAAGAAATTTTTTACACAGATTGTGAAGAAGAAGAAGAAAAGGAACAAGAAACATCAAAAGAAGAGGATACACACTAGGAACAAACCCTAGAGAAAGAAGAAATGAATCCGACCATATCTTCTAATGCATTGTCTGAAATTACCACTCCTCAAACTATCAAGATAGAAGGACATATCAAGAAGAAAAAGGTAAAAATGTTGATTGATTCGAGCAGTACCCATAATTTTCTTCATTGTATGATAGTGAAGGAATTAAATTGCTTCCTATATCCAGCACCAGAGTGTCAAGTGATGGTTGCAAATGGAGGAACCATAAATTGCTCTAGAAAGTGCCATAATATCAAGCTATCCATGGGACAATATGTGTTGAATAGTCCAATGCTTTCCATTCCAATGGGTGGTGCTGATGTTGTACTATGAGTCTAATGGCTACAATCTTTGGGTATGATAGCTTTTAATTTTCAAGAACTTTTCTTGAATTTTTTTCAGAAGGAAAGAAAGCTTAATTAAGGGGTATTGCAGGGAAACTGGAAAGATAATCATCTCTAACGACATGAAAAAGCTTATAAATAAAGAACAATGTGGTGTAATTGCAAAATTATGTGCGGTAGAGGTTCTTACATCGAAATCATCTAGTTCTCCAGATCTTCAAAAAGACTTGGACAATAATTCCAAGTTATTTGAGACTCTCAAAGGCCTCCCACCTATTCGTGATCGTGGTCATGCTATTCATTTTATTCCAAGAAGTGTTCCTCCAAACATCAGACCTTACAGATATCCCTATGCCCAAAAGAGTGAATTTGAACATATGGTTGCAGAACTGCTAGAGGCTGGTATAATTCAACCTAGTCAAAGTTCTTTCTATGATCTAATAGTATTGGTGCACAAGAAGGATGGATCATGGCACATGTTTCCAGATTATAGGGAGCTCAACAAGCTCACTATTAAAGATAAATATCCCATTCTTGTAATTGATGAAATATTGGATAAATTGCATGGAGAAATTTACTTCACCAAGTTGGGCCTTCATTTAGGATATCATCAAATCAGAATGAAGACTGAAGATGTTCCGAAAACAACATTTAGAACTCATGAGGGTCGTTATGAATTTTTGGTCATGCCTTTTTGCCTTACCAATGCACCTTCTAAATTTTAAGGTTTGATGAATTCCATTTTCAAACCCTTCCTTAGAAAATTTGTGTTAGTATTTTTTGATGATATACTAATCTATAACAAGTCTTGGAAGGATCATGTTTAACATGTTGATAGAGTGCTCACACTATTGGAGGAGAAACAATTATATGCAAAAACCTCCAAATGTTTCTTTGGAGTACAAGAGGTGGAATATTTGGGTCATATTGTATCTCATGAAGGTGTTAAGGTAGACCCTATGAAAAATTAAAGCCATTAAGGAATGGAAAATCCTTACATCAATAAATCATCTGCGAGTATTTCTTGGGTTGATAGGGTATTATTGCAAGTTTGTTAAGAATTATGAGAGAATGGCAGCACCTCTAACAACATTACTGAAGAAAGAGGCATTTTCTTGGACTCCAGAAGCAATGAAAGCCTTTGAACATGTTAAAGCGGAAATGTGCCAAGAACCAGTCTTAGCTACACCAGACTTCACAAAAACCTTTATTTTGGAATGTGATGCCTCAAGAAATGGAATTGGTGTTGTTTTAATGAAAGAAGAAAGACCCATTTCTTTTGAAAGTCGTCTAATCAAAGGAAAGTATTTACACAAAGCTATTTATGAGAAGGAAATGTTGGTAATACTACATGCACTTAAGAAATGATGACCTTACCTAATGGGAAGACAC
>APFE030376655.1:21832-43453 GCA_000404065.3 Pinus taeda | reverse complement strand
ATCATGATAGCCTTAAATATATTTTAGAACAAAGATTATCCTCTGAAGAGCAACAAAAGTGGGTCACAAAGATGTTGGGTTATGACTTTGAAATCATCTACAAAAAAGGGAAGCAAAATGTGGTGGCAGAGCACTCTCAAGAAAGGATGAGGATGTGGAAGCATTGCTTTGTGCCATTTCTATTATCCAACCAGATTGGATAAACGAAGCAAGGGATGAATGAAAGAATTAAGAAGAAGTGTGGGAACTCATTCAAAATTTGCAGTAAGATCCGAGTACAGTTGATACATTTAGCTTGAAAAATGATTCGTTATGGTACAAAGATCACTTATACCTCTGTAAGAATTCCCAACTCAAACAAAAGATTATTCTAGAATTGCACACCTGTACCTTAGGAGAGCATTTAGGATTTTTAAAAACTTACCACAGGGTTAAGAAGGAAGTTTTTTGGGATGGCCTTAAATCTGATATTCAAAAGTTTGTGGTGGAATGTTTGGTTTTCCAACAAAATAAAGTTGAGACAATTAAGACCTCGGGTCTATTACAACCTTTATACATTCCAAGTCAACATTGGGAGGAGGTTTCAATGGATTTTATCATATGTTTACCCAAGTCCAAAGGAAAGAGTGTCATCATGGTGGTAGTTGATAAACTTACCAAATATGCACACTTTTGTGCATTACCTCATCCATGTAAAGCCAGTATAGTTTCTACTGCATTTATGGAAACAATTCAAAAGCTACATGGAAACCCAAAGATTATTGTAAGTGATAGAGATCCTATTTTCACTGGAAATTTTTTGACATAATTATTTTCTTGTATGGGTACTCAATTAGCTCATAGCTCATTTTATCATCCTCAATCTAATTGGAAAACTGAGATAGTGAACAAATGTTTGGAAGAATATCTTCGTTGTTTTGTGTCTGATAAACAAACACAATGGGTCAAATGGTTGCCTTTGGATGAATGGTCGTATAACATTTCTTCCATACTGCAGAAACAATGACCCCATTTATGGCACTTTATGGATATCATCCACCATCCATAAGATCATATTTAAGAGAAAATTCTAAGGTTCAAGCAGTGGAAGATCACATCAAGCACCAAAAAAAAGTTCTCCAACTCTTAAAGGATAACCTAGCTTTGGCGCATAATAGAATGAAACAATAGGCAGATCAACATCACAACGAAAGAAATTTTGATGTAGGTGACTGGGTATTTCTATGACTACAACCATACAAAAAAATGTCCCTCAAGCAAGCTAATAAGGATAATAAATTATCACCAAAGTATTATGGTCTGTACAAGGTGTTGCAAAATATTGGTACTATGGCATACAAATTGGAACTTACTACATCTTCTTGAGTGCACCCAGTTTTCCATGTTTCATGCTTAAAGAAGGTTATAGGTGACAAGCTCCGAGTTCAAACAATATTTCCAGAACTTGACGAGGAAGGAAAAATAATATTGGAACCTGAAGCATTCACTGAAACAAGAACTCGACAACTACAAAATCAATCAATTTCATAGTATCTCATCAAGTGGAAGAACTTAACCACTGAAGATTCCACATTGGAGGATGAAAATTTTATACAGAAGCATCCATAACTACTCAAGCATTGAGGACAACACTTTTTTGAAGGAGAGGTACACGTTAGGTCCCTATAATACTAGTGCATTCCCTTATTATTATTATCATTATAGCCCCTTATTGTTATTTTTGTGTCCATGTTGTCCCCATATTGTTATTATTGTGCCCCATAGAAGGCCACTATTGTTATTTTTGTGCCCTTACATTATTATTTTTATGTCGGGTCTGATTATATTGTGAACCCTTAGAATCATATATATAGAAAGGAGGTTTTTTCATTTGAAGCATTGAATAATTATTCATTTGTGTAATGTAAAGGAGCTTGCCCCCTCGAAGAGGCTATTTTTGAAGTCGTTGATCTATCTCTTCTTCTATTTTGTGAGCTGGTTGCATAACATGTTATACCTTCAATCCATTCTAGGAGGACCACTTTATCATTGTCTAGGTGTTATAGCATCACTCCAATCTAGGAGGACCAAGTTATCATCATTTATGGTGTTATAACATCACTCCAATCCAGGAGGACCACCATATAGTTATCTATGTGTTATAACATCACGCCAATCTGAAGGACCACCTATCGTGAACTCCACTTTGGAGGACCATGGTGTTATCAAATCACTCCATATGGAGGACCACATATCATCAACTCCAATTAGGAGAACAATGGTGTTATAACATACAACTATGAGTAGAAAACATATCCAAACTTTTAGTAGACAATAGATCCAAACTCCTAGTAGGAACCTTTATGGAACCATCTAGTAGGCACCTTTGGGGTGCCAAGGAATGACTCTTAGAACCATTAGAAATTGACCCCAGGAACCATCTAGAAAGTATGTACCATCCAAGGAAATATAAATATTCTCTTACAACTTGTATATATGATTTATTTCTTAAAAAATGATAGTATTTGCATTGGGAAATCCTTAAGAAATACCCAACACAACAATTTTCTAGAACTGTAGCAATCCATATTTTGCATACGGAGACACTAACCTAACCTTCATTGTTTAGTGTATTAGAATCAATACAATAATAGGTTGGATCAATTGATAGAATAGTTTCAATAAGCGATAAGGATGATAACGTGAATCTTTAAAACTCTCTCATATACACCATGTATATGGTTGTTGTGGCTTGAAAATAGTTGCATGTAGCAGTTTCAAATTTTTCTAGTACTCCTTTGATGGTGAACCACATATCTTAAATATTTTGTGCAACTACTCTACCTCCGTGCATCCGTGAATTATTGGTTTCCCTACCAATAATTCTACTAGGATGAAACCAACACTCAAAATATCAATAGTTGCATCATACTCTGTAGCCCCAACAATAGTTCTAGGGGTTGATACCAAAGGGTAACTATGCTACTAGTCATAGGTTGCTTCCAATTGGGATAGTAAAATGTAGCCAATCAAAAATCAACAATTTTCAGGATGCCTCCATTATAAAGAAGCAGATTGGAACCTTTAATATTTTGATGCAATACACCTCTATTTCAATATTGTTCAAGCTATGAAAGAAACTGTTGCAAATATCATTTTACCTGATGTTTAGTAAAAGTAATTATTGGATAAGTTGTAAGACCTAGAAGGTCATGCTCCATGTATTCAAATATGAGGAACAAAATACAAGACATTTTTGAGCCTACCAGTCCCTCCAATTTGATCAAACTAGGATGATCAATCCATTGCAAGACCAAAATATCCCTCGCTAGAAACTTTACACCTCCAAATTCCAAATTATCAAAATGAACATTCTTTGGGGCAACAATTTTCCCATTATTTATATCTTGAGCCTTGTAAATGTTGTTGTATGTCCCAAGTTTTCCCAATATCTATATCTTGGTTCTTCTAAATTTTTTTATACATCCCTTAAACAATCTTATTGAGTTTCCCAAAGGTGTTATCTCTACATGGAATTCAACCTTCAATTACTTCTCTAGAAATGGTAGAAAACCATGTAGGCCACCCTTCCACAACTTGTTCACCCTCAATATGCTTTGGAATGTTTCTTGATCTTGTAATAAAATCCCATAGCATGTGCCACGAACCACCCTTATCACTTTTATTCTCTAATAACCCATCTCCATTTCCAAATTCCAGGTGACAATCCTACCCATTATTTTGGTCAATTCCATCTTTCTCATTCTTAGCATTCTCAAGGTTAAGGGACACATTATCAAATTCCATGATAGTATTGAACCTTGCACTAATAAAAAATTGCAAAAGATTATGAGTTTATAATAAATCATATCATAAAATTACATAAAGATAACTTCATTTGTGGATGATAGCCTCATCGATATAGAATATGATTTACATTAAAAAAAAAAAACTCAAGTACATAGAAACTCCATTCCATGATTTTAATCACTACAAAAGCAAAACAACCACAACCATAGTTTCATAAGGTTTGACCCTAGGTCTTATTTTTTTTGAAAAAAAAAACTATCATTAATGTTGCATTCTCTTTCAAGTTCAAATCCCATTCATATACGTGGCCTATCGTTTGCGGGAAGTATATTACTCTCATTGAAAACTTGTTTATAATGAGCTGGCCTCCCATGGTTCTTGTGATTCAGTTTCCTACTTTGCCTTACACTATGCTATATGTTTTTTTATAAAAATTGCCTATGATTATAGTAAATTTGAAATAAAGATTCCAATAGGATGTTACAGTTTCCCTTTCACCACAATGCTTGCATGGTTTCATGTAGATAGAACATGTATGAAAGATATATGATTTGGCATGAAAAATTGAGTAATGGTACTTGAGAAAAATAAAAAACAAATTCTCATCATTTTCTAGAATCCATTTATAATATATTTTGTAGTGAAACATAAAGAGATTTAAGGAATTGGTACACTAATTATACATGCAATGGACTAGAAAACAACAGAGGGATGATTGGGCTTCTGTATGGGATGCTTACAACAAACTACTAGAGGTGTGTACAGTAAATGTGGTTTCCATATGTTTGCGTGCAATTTTGAAGTAACTTCAGAAATTAGATTGGGTTTGGGGGATGTCTGCAAGCTCATGGACGTCCAAATCTAACCTTGAATTTGCCTAACAGAAAAAACATTGCTAAGATGAGAGTGTAACAACCTACGAAAAATCAAAAGCAACTAACAATGCTAAATATGCCCAAAATTACACTAGACTCAAGTAAACCATTTTGGAAACCTCCTATGTAAGTGCCAAGGCTTTGAGATGATTTCCATTGATCTTCGATCGCCAAGTATAATGGATGGAGGAAAATAGTGAGTTGTTGAAATTCATTAAATACTAGTGGGGATTATAGTATGAAACTCTTTATCATAAACATGTGTGCAAATGGCACTAAAAATAACCATAAATGACAATAATAATCTCACATGGAGTACATTACATTAAAACACACAGATATGGAGAGATGTTCCTAGAAACCCAACTAGGAAGAAAAATGGGTTGATTGAATATTTTATCAAGTAGACAATTAATTACAAAATGGTGAGATATACACAAATTTAAAGTATTATTACTCACTGACAATAAATTTGCAGATGGCTATGGCTCAACAAAACTCTTCACTCATCATAGGAGAAAATATATCCTCTTCTCATCTGATCATCAAGCAGATTGCTTCTTTGAGATCTCATCTATGCTATTCTCCATTTCCTTATCATCTCTTCTCTCTTTTGAGTGCTCTTCTTCTCTAGAGCCTTCATTTTTAATGCACTACCTTTGAAGTCCAACCATTACAGTGGTTCATTTGAAATTCCAAGTGAATTATGAACTTTTCCTCAACTTTTCCAAAATAAAAACAGATAAATGCTTGTTACAAAATTTACAAAGAGATTTTGGCGAAGATTCAATTTGGTCAAATTTCCTCTTTCTCCATCTGACCTTGTTTAGTTTTTTCTTGTGGTTTAGGACTTCGCTACTAACTCAGTCATAATTTTGTAGCATACTCCATCACCACTATTTATGCTCTAAACACATATAGAGCATCATAATTTCTTATCTACCCCAATGGTTTCCATCCCCATATATTTTGATTCTTTTAAAATTTGGAGGTAGAGCTCATATGCTTATCCCCATTCTTTTCCAACAACCTTTCCTAATTGTAGATCTTTAAATGCCATCATTACCAATCATGAAATCCTTGTAAAATCCACCAAATGTTTTTCAATATCTAAGAGACCTCATGCCATGTAAGGATACCTTCTATGTTAAACTTCCTTGCGCACTTGATGATGTCATGCAAATTAAAGGGTTCCTTGATGCTTTGTTGATGCCTTGTTTGTTCCATCGTATTTTAATTTGATATTTGATGACAATTGTTTTCATGCTTCAATTTTGGTAAGATTAAAGCTAATGTAGTTTTATAATGTGTTTGATTTCTATCCTAGACAACATATAATTATTAATACTACCAAAACACTTTTCATTATGCATTATATTGTGGGTACCATAAAAAATTCGAATTTAAGAATGGAGAACCATGGCAGATTTTTTCCACTGAGACATTTTTCTGGTATCGTTCTAAGATTTCTTTTCAAATTGGGCCATTGAAAACAAGAATTTAATATCTTTTTCCTTGGGGAATGATATATTTTTGATAACACAATATGGAGCATGCACTAAGTCCCTTCTCTCATAGCTTGTGTAATTCTATCTCTTATTGGTCTTTTCCAATTTCCAAATTCATTGCAAACTCTAACCAACTACATGCCATGATTTGTATTATGCAATGTGTATGAATCATGCCAGGCCCTCCCTCTTCATAGCCATCTCTTGAATCAAGCAACTAATAACATAAGTTTCTTCCCTTGCCTTGTACCAATAAAAAAGCTCTAAGAAGACTAGCCATTCGTAAGTAATGTATTTGGGAAATAATCTAACATGACTAGTAGGCATGTATAGTAGCTAGCACTCTTGAAGTGTAGCTCATCATAGGACCCTTTGTATCGTGTGTTTATTAAGGGGTGAATTCATCCCCATTTGTGAGGGAATCATCACCCATTCCACATTTATTATTTGGTTTCCAAAATGAATCTGAATATCCAAATTGTATAAATATATCTTTTTGTCAAAATTTTGGCTGTAAGTTTCTTGAGTATTACTTCAAAGTATCTCGACCACAATCATTGTTGTCTTTACCACAATCATTGTTGACTTGTTTTAAATTTTCTTCCTAATCCCTTGATATCTAGATCCAACGAAGATGGAAATGATATAGATATATGCATCTTTGTATACTTGAAGATAGTCCAATATGAAAGACGATGAACAAAAATCCTGACCTTCACATAGTCTAGGAACCTATTGTTGGTAGATGTTGTCATAGTTATAATGCTAGATGATTGATGGATGAACCTACATTGTTGAACTTATCCCATCCTCAGAAATAAATCCCAGTTTTTTGTAGCTCAATGCAATATAACACCACAAGAAGAGCATTCTTTATCCCATTCCATTAGATCCAACATTTCCATGGGCTTATATTATAGTATGGAATATAAAGTAGATAAGGAAGTGTTCAACATGTAGCAATGGTGATGTTAAAATATTCTAGTTGGAAAAATAGAATCATACTGATTGAAATGGCCTATGCATTAATTCATTCCAAAAATTTAAGTGAATGAAAGAATTATGTTGATCTCCTTATGGATGTATGATGTCCCATATACTATATAAAAGAAAAATGTTTATTGGGTTGTGTTGTTCCTTTATTCTATTCATTCCAACTCAAATCCCAATTTGCTTGGGATGCATTGAATTTATAAATATAGAGAGATTTGAGTGAAATTCATATAATTAAAATAATAGCCACTGCTCGCAAGACTCTTCTAGTTCCAATCCAAATTGAGACATTTTAAAAAGACCTGTTCTATAAGATGACTTTCATCATCTGCAATGGTAGTTGCCTCAAAATAATTTCCAATCATGACTTGATAAGTGCATTAAATGCACCATTTTTTTCTTTCTCAAATCGTGAACCCATAATTTCCATCAATTGTTTAATGGATTTTCTTTAAGCATTACTTCTTGAAATGACATCCATAGTAATCTCTTCCATGTTGGAAAATCCTTTTCAAAATGGGATCAAAACTATCCATAGCACTAATGTTCCACAAATAGTCTCTACATGCTAGATTTACAACCACCAATTTCTTAAGGATATAATTGATAGAGCAAGGCATATATAATTTTGTACACTAACTCATGATGTCATTGGAGAAAATAATGGTACATTGCAGAACTGTAAATGAGAGAACTAAAGAAACAAGAATAGAGTTTAAAATTTCATGCCCATTTATGAAACTGGAATGCCAAGAACATCTTCATGCAAAGAACATTTGACATCTAATTCTAAAGAGTTGCAAAAGAAAGATGGACTTCTAGATTTAGGAAATATCAATGCTAAATGAAACTACTCTTTCATCATGATGATATAAAATTTAAGAAGACTTAGAAACAAGAATGTAATGTAGAGGACCCTATTGTGACTCCAAGTATTTTAGAAGTACTAATGGAAACTGGAAATGCTGAAAATCAAACTTTACCAATCCCAAAATCCTGAACACTGTTAAGTCTACTAAATTCTAAATGGGATATGAAATTCTACTTTCTCCATATAAAGTCAGAAGATAATTGAACCACTCTCAAATACACTGAAATAATTAATGTTATTGCTAAAAATTTAAGCCAAGTTGACATTCTCTTGATATTAAAAGGATATCTACTTTCACTTTATAAATTTAATATTGCCAATAATTTGTTTAAGGGTTAAGAAATAACTAACAACATGACATTGGTTAATAAGAAGGAAGAAGCCATTGGGCCATTATTTAGAGACCTTGAACTACATGTATCCCTACTTCATGTATGCCCCATATATATGGAATGGGGGGATGAGGATAAGATAATGAATGCCATTTTATCCCTATTCCTGGTAAATATATTGGCTAGGGAGCTCGCCTAAAGGAATACAGGAAGGCAGGGGCATGTATTCTTTATAAACAAAAAGGATTCAATAATCCACCTCTATACCATAGTAGTAACACCAGGGACACATTTACTCGAGTGAGTATGCATAAATACATCATCATACCCTAAAGTGATTGATAAAAATCCATAAGACCCTTAGATAAGCTACAATTATTATCCCTAGCCTAGACCTTACTTGATCAGGAAAGAGCTCTTCCTGCTCAGGTTAAATCAGGACCAAGATAGCCTCGTCCTTTTGAATCAATAGGTATTAGGTAAATTAAAACTAGTATATATGTAGGGAGATATGGTGCTTTCTTTGTTAGATGTATCAACACCTAGAGAAATGACAGAGGCACATACAACAAAGGAGATAATTGAGCTAACACCATTGTGTATTATCCCCAATGCCTGGGGAAAGTAGTAGTGATATCCCAAGAGGTGGATGTAGATACAGATGCCTATAAAGATTTAAAGTGAACAATTCCAAATCCAAGCATGGACTAGAAGGTAGAGCCATTTTGAGAATAGAAAAAGGTTTGTTGATTCAACTGGGCGCTCACTTGGGAGATGAGTGATGGTCAAGTTGTTGTAAAGGAATGCATCATATCAAATGTAACTGCAGGTGCAATACCATCGCTACCCTCCTGCATGGGCATTTCAATGCACGTTGACAACACGTTGCACATATATGACATTTGTTGAGGAAATGTAGCACATATAAAAATATAAACAAATAAAAATAGATCATATCATATACATTAATATTTAATAATATAAATTAAATACATGGCACTTCATAACATATTTGTCAATATGTTTAAATTACTAAATGTGATACATGTAATTTGTTGTTGTTATATAATACAATGCTCTGCCCTCTTTCCTTGATTCGTGAACACTCATTTTATTGGTATGCCTCTATTCTCAAGGTGCTTTAATTATATAATTAGTTCAGCGACCAATCTCCCTCTCCTTCTGAGCTCTCTTTATAAGTAGAGTTCATTAAGGTTCACAATAGTAAGTAAAAGAGGAAATATAATGTACATATTGAAATTTTATTTTAATAGTGAATAACCAAATATAGCCTACAAGACAAACAATAATGTGGGTTATATCTGGCATAATTTTGCTTAGGATTTTGGAAAAATGACCATTCCACCCCAATCAGTTTATTAGTGGTATGTTATCATTTCCCCATTATTTTTCAACTCTTATTTAGTTTCCAAAAAAATAGGCTCAACAATGATTTTATAAATTATACCTACAGGTCAACTATCCTTACACTAACATTTTTGGTATTGAAGAGTAATGACTTTCCAAACTAGTGAACAATTCAAACTCCTGGGTGAAGGACATATTAGATTTTGCGAGTAGGGAGGGGACAATAGATAATTGTAGGATCTGCAAGCTAAAGATGATATATAACTGTCTAGACCCTAAACTCTTTACTTTTTTTTTTATGATAATGTTTGATTTCCCATATGCCATCCCATGTACTCTTTGGAGTCCCATTGAGTCCTTGAGATTTAGGGTTCTATATTTAGGACAAGGAGCGATATGGTATTATATATATATCTAAACATGAAGAACTTAAATTCCCTTCTTATTTAATGTATCATTCTTTATGTGGTTATGTTTGTACCTGTTGTGGTCACCAACAACCTCCCTCCTTATTTAGTATTATTGTTAATACTAAATAAGGGGGGACCCTTAGTTATTAAATCCAAAGAAGTTAAAGTAGCATTTACATTTCTTTTTCGCAAATAAAGTTACCATCATAAGCTTAGGAAGCCCCCTTGGAAACTCTTAGAATCTAAGTTTATGATAAGGTAAAAAATTATTTTATCAAAGGAAATCACATCGCAAGAAAATAGCAGGATGCCACCTCACAAACACAATCCCAATATTCTCATCATAACGATAATGACCAAATAACGCATCTCATTCAGCATAAATTACTTAAAACACTTCAAAAAATCTGCCAATGTGCGATGCCGCCGATCGCAAGATCGCATCTCGCAATGAATAGGTTAACAAAGTTTGTCATACATAATATTCCTACGATTTGCGATATTGCGATATTGCAACATTGCGATTCTGCGATATTGCGATATTGCGACACTGTGATTCTGCGATTTTGCGATTTTGCGATTTTGCGATTTGCGATCTGCGATGTTGCAGTAGCAAATCGCAAAATCACTCCATCGCAAATCTTTCGGGCTCGTTATTCAAGAAAAGTAGTTTCCATAAGCTGACACATGGTTATGCGCTTTAAATGCTAATAAAAGAGTTAGCTGTCAGTTATTAATAGAATATGGGTGCATGCTCTTCAAAGAACATTTCACGTAAGGTGGTATATTTTGGTATGTCTGCGACATTTAAAACTTTCCCATCACCCTTACTTGTCATTCAATTTCACCTCACTTGTGAATTGCAGGCACGAAGAGCAGAGGACTATACAAAACAATACGCAGCCTGAAATGGGAAAGAAAAGCAAAGCCCCGAGCTCTGAAGAAGAGAAAATGGCGCCTTTGTATACAGACATGGCTTGCAACAGAGACGCAGGAATAACTACGTGGGAAGGCATGTATAACATACTCGAAGAGGAGAATCCAAGAGTAATGGAGGTTACAGCGATCGAAGGCTCACAAAGCTCTTATGAAGCATCCCTCGCAGAGCTAGCTTGCTCATTTTTACACTCGATAGGAGCAAGGCCAAGAATCCTCGCATACACGGACATGGTCAAATGGATATTGGATACCTCAGAAATGAAAAATAGAAAGTTCAAGGTTCATGGTCAAGGACTCATTGGTTCATTCGCTGCACAGGATTTAAAGCTTATGTATCATCTACCAGAGCCACAGGCAATCTACAATAGACAATTTACAGAGAAATTCATAAAAGAAAATCCGGACCTGGCAGAAACTACCAAATATTGGTCTGGGAGAGATGAGCCGCTGAAGAAAGACAAACACGATATGTATAGTACTGGTTCCCTTACCTCTCCATACTGCTTTGCTGCTGCCATGCTCTGTAGAATATTTGGAATGCCAGATATTAACAAATTCTCATGCGAGTGGCTTCCATTATTGGATGCTGCCACAAATGCCACCATTGTAGATTGGGCCAGAATTTTGTCTGGTAACCTCGCCACAGCCATTGGCAGTTACCGGTCCAAAAGAGCTACGGCTCAGAGGATCTATCCTCCTTTTTACCTTTTTGTATATATAATGGACGAAATATGTTATGTTTCTAAGTTTCCTCTTATGGGTTGGAAGTGGACGACACAAGACCCTCTACCCATTCATGTCTATCATAAAGAGTTATGGGACTCTCAGTTCGTCCCATACTTCTACCAAATTTGTCATGGAGTTATGTTGCCCTGTAGAGAATTTTGTATGATAAAGACCCTCCGAGATGCTCGCCTGAAGCAGAAGTAGACATCCTCACTGTCGCAAGATGGTTCGGGGAAGAAATGTTTACTTATGTCAGGGGTTTTGGAAGTTCTACACCCCCTCATGTCTTGCCTTTATATATTCCTGATAAACTCTTAGCCCGAGAGATCGCCTACCAAACCTGTGGGGAAGGAGGCCTAACTAAAGAATTAAAAGACAAAAAGAAGGCTATATGGCCATAGTTTCCTATAGCCTGTGGGGCCTTCTCACTATTTGATGTAGGTCACGCCTTTGCAGAAGTAAAGAATATCACGTGCTTACAGCTATTCAAATTCATAGCAAGGCCATTTGACCCTTATGAGGTCGCCCACAATTTTACAACAACAGTCAAGATCAAAGTGTTCTCCGAAGAAAAAGATTTATTTGATGATTTATTTCAGCAGAAAAACACATTGGAAGAAATTATGCACACAACCCAACTACAGATACCCCCAGAAGAATTTCAAAGGTTCAAAACATACAGGGAAAGAAGGCTAGCCGGTATTCCTTTAGAAAATCTATGCCTAAAACCCTCAAGAGAAGCAACTCCAAGTGTTAGCCTCAATGGAAGTTCAAGTACCAACGGATCTAAGTCCAAATCCGAGAAAGAAGTGTCTGAACACTCTAAAAGATCCGGAAATGAACTAGATAAGAACGAAGGGTCAGTGAATGATACTGGCCAGTCAAAAGAACTTCTATATCAGCAGGTTATTGCCTCCCCGCAAAGAAATCCTCCCCCTCTCGTCATCCAAGCACCACCAGTCACAACTGAATTAGACAAAGAATGGGAAACCTTCAATGAATTGATCAATCTTGAAGGACAAACCATGAAGACAAATGTCAGCGATGTACAGATAATAAAAGAAGTAGTCACAGGAACAGTTACCGAAGCCTCGGATGTGGAGCATATTCCTATTTCTCCATCCTCTAAGCTTGTACTAAAAGTAGAAGAAATCCCTCCCCTAGATGTATTTTATAGCCCACACCATAAAGCAGTAGTAAGAAAACAGAGAAAGAAAAGGAAATTGGAAAGCCCGCTCTCTCAAAACACGGAACAATTGGACGTCCTGTGGAAAGATCCCACAAGAAATCACTGAAAATCTCACCAAACTATCTCAGATCGCAGGAGCATATGCCTCCGCTACTATTGACAAAGCATCTGAGGTACAACAACTGCTAAAAGAAAGGGAAGAGAAGATACAAATACTGCAACAACAATTGCAACAAGCCCATGCCAATAATGAAGCTTAGAAACAACTTGAAAATTTGCAACAGGACTTCCAGTAGATGCAGATAAGCTATCATAAAAGTTTGGATGAGAAAGGAAAACAGTTACAGGATTTGAGAGAGATGCACAAGGATGACCCTAAGCTCAAAGAATTCATCACGGAGTCCATTTCCTCGAATGAGCAATTACTACAGCAGCAAGAAGCATTGGGCCAAAATATATCACAGTGGAGTCATTATTGTGAAATCAGTGATAAAACCACTAATCAAGTGGTAGAATTGCGGAGTGACTACGATCTGATTGATAAATGAGTGGCTGAATATTTGGCGTGGCAAGAGACGGACGAGGGCAAAAGAGCAGGTGTACCAAGAATTAATGAAAATCACAAGGAAATTCTCTTTAACAAATGGGACGAGCAAATCAGAGGGGCAGAACAGGCAGTAGAAGGAGTAGCCACGACAGCCAGCAGACTTATTGATTGTGTAAATGAAAATTTGCACATGGAAAATTTGATCGCAGAGACCACTCCAGGGTACTTACCAAATGCTCAACAGCTAGAAGCAGATTGGAAACAAAGAGCTCAAGAAAAGGCCAAAGTAATCCAAAGGCTAAGTAAGTTAAACTGGGATTGTTACTGGATATACTTGGTGAAGCCACATAGCCAATGGATGACTGTTAAGTGCATTATAAATGCAACCAAAAAAATGGCACCAGCTCTCATAGATTCTATTTTCTCAGCCCAGTTGAAAGCGATAGTCAGCCACCCAACTCTCCTTAAATAGATGCTGCATACATGTGATTTCAGAGATCAAGCACATAAATAGTTTAATTTTAGTTTCAATTTCGTTTTATTTTCCTGAAAAGAGGACGGTCATTTAAACTGCATCCTTTATTTTTGTAATAATTTATTTTTAGAATTAGTCAGTAGTATTTAAACCCTTCTCATGCATTTAGAGAAGGGTCCAGAAATTTATCAAAAACTTGTCCTCAGAACATGCACTTTTGCACCCTTAGAGGAGGTTTTGGTGAATGAATGGAACAAGATTTATTTGATATTTGCATTTGATATCTGCTACTGATCTTGCACTTCTGTACTCTTAGTGGATGTTAAATAAAATAGAGATAAATCAATTATCGCTTGAAGCTCATGAGTAGGACTAGTTATAAATGGTACTTTTATCTCTTAACCATTTCTTCTTAGGCGTTAAAGTGATATTCAGTTTTCAGTTGTTTATATATTACAGCATGGATGTCTGAGTTATCATTTGGCACTTTTGTATGGTGATAACTATTTGTTTATGTTTAGTGTATGAATAGCTCATTTATGCGATAAGTTTTAACAATTGTTTCGTCTAACTTCTTATACGAAGTAGTTCATCTTTATCGAATTCTTTTCTTATGATAGCTAAATGATCTTTATTACCAGTTATTGTTTGAAATCTTTTTAGATCACATAGAAGAGAGATCACACCCCGGGTTAGCATAAATTTCGATGTTTTTCCATTTATTAGAATACAGTAGCATAGCATTATATTAGATAGAAGTATTCCATTTAGAACAGAAACACCCATCTTTCTCTCACACACACACACACTGAATTGGGAAACTGGTCCCATATCCCCAGTCGGACCCGCTATACCAAATGGATAAGGAGCTCCCAACCAAGGTCCGGACTGGGCGGGTATCCCCCTTGTTGTTGACCCGATTTTCGGGGCCTTCAACATATTTGGCGCTAGAAGGAGGGCATGAAACATGTTGTCTGTTGGAATTTGTTTTCAATTTTAACATTTGAATTAGGATGTCCTCTCTTAAACTTCCAATTTGGAGTTGCATCCATGTTCGTGCATCTTCCAACACTCCACCTGAAGTGGTAAGGCTATTTTCTCAGGTAAAGTTCGATGGTAAGAGAAATTCTTCTGCTTTTAATCACGCCTTTCAATTTATTCAAGGAGTTTCAAATTCTAATTTTCAAGGAATTGATGAAGGCATTTTATGCAGAATTTTTACTCTCACATTTGTAGCAGAAGCTAGAAAATGGTGTAAAACCCTTCCAGTTGCCTCAATTCACAGCTGGGATCAATTTTTCACTATTTTCGTTTGCAAATTTGACTCCTATGATTATGATCAGGTATATGATGAAATTGAATATCTACGAAAAAAAGATGAGTCTGTTAGAGATTTTAATATTCAATTTCATCTGAATTATTTAAAATTTAATATTGAGAATGATCCCATAAGTGAAGAATCATTAGATTGTGTTGATCATAATTATTCGCTGCCTCCTATACCCGACTCATATGAAATTAGTCTAAGCCTTGTTCAATTCCCTTCTGACATAAATGAGAAATCCAATTTGGATGTGCAAATAAATCACGATGAAGAAGTTTCACAAAGCTTAGAAGATATTTCGGATCGAATGCTAGAAGACAAAAGCGGCAATTTTGGAAGAAAGGTCACCTTGGAATCTGGAAGCAACTTTGAGGCAAATTCAGAAAATATGATTGCAACTCAACAAATGCCAAGGTCAGAAAAGAAAAGTAATTTTTTTTCAAAAAACATGAGCACATCAAGGTATGATCTAAAAACTAAAATCTATGATGAACATAATGCACAAGAGTTTTAAAAAAAAGATATTTCTTGCATTACTCCAGAATCATATTTTTCTCTTTATCCTGATATTCTTAAGGATGATATTTCTTCCCCTCTCAATATTAATGATATTTCAGAAAGTATAGAGGATGGTCTTAATGAATCACCATTAAGATAAAGAAACAATTGGAAAACATTCTTTTTCCATTAACATACATGAAATCCTTATTCCTCGTGGTTTGAATATACTGGATGAAACTGAAGAGAAACCTAGAGAATCTTGTGAAGTCATTTATGATGATTACTTTGACATTGAAGATGTTGATTTATCTCGAGAGAATCAACAGGAACTTCAAATAAATCTGAGAATGAGAGGTATTTTAAATCAGAAACTATTTCAACCAATCCTCATTCTAAAAAAACAAATCACCTACATGATTTCATTACCCAAGAAAATATTCCAGTCTAAGATTCATATCATGACCAAGCTTTCATGCTTGTTCATAATCATGATCCCCCTTCTAAATCACAAGATGAGGGTCGAGATCACTCAAACCCTATAATCATAGCCAATCCTTGTGAAAGAGAAATCATTACAAAACAATCCCAACTGTGTTGTAACTCTAGTTGTACAGATAATGATTTTATTTGATTTTTTCCTTCTTACCTACTTTGTAAAAAAACAAATTTGTTTTCAGATTTTAATTCCCAAACTTTTGATCCATTACGCTGGCATACTGAAAAACATACTATCAGACATTCAATGGATGTATGGCCCTGTTGGAAAACTGAAGTTTTTCAAGAGCATGAGAAGCTATTTTTATTTCATCCTCTGTCAATGATTGATCAAAAGCTTCCATCCTATCAAAAACAATATCAACAAAAGGATGTATTAATTAATTATTTTTCATTTCATTTGAGAGATTTCCATTCATCCTTCATTGATTCACTTAAAGAAATATCTCTGAAAGCGTTCCTTTCACGAGGAATTGTCAAAAGTTTAACTTTTGCACATATCACTAATAATAACTTCCAGGCCTTTGAATCCAAAAATTCATATCTTCAATCTGGTCTGTCATCTCTTCCATTGAGCATTTATCAGTCGTTAATAAAAATCCATCCAGATTTCTATGATCCAATAGGTATTCAATTGGAAAGAAAATTTCATAAGAGGAAAATTCTAAATAAAATTCTAACAATAGTTGTACATTCTTGTTCCACATTCAATTTTATAAGATCAGTAAGAATTTCGTTTCTGGTACTAATATTTGAACTGTATATATATGCAGGAACAAAAATGAGAGAATGGTTACACTGGAAATATGATTACACCTAGTCAATTTCATGTATATTGTTAGAATAGGAGTAGAATTAGTTTAGTTAGTCTGTAGTTCAAAAATAAATGAAGTGATTAGCCCTTTTCATATTTTATAAATATCCAAGGACAAAATTACTTCTCATTAGAAAATTTGTGATCGCCCTCAAAAAACAATTCTCACATAATAAAACTAGTTGTGAATGGTTACATTAGGCATTTATAAAAAGATACCAACTCTCTTTTCTTTCAGATTTTGATTTTTCACTTGTATAAATAGCAAATCTTTTGGAAAATTGATCTTTAAAGACTCTATCCTAGATATGACACTAGTTTCAACTTCATAAAAGTTTGATGAAAACAAACTTTAGTGAAGAAATTGTTTTATCAGTGCAATGAAAGGTATCAATAACAAAATAAAGATTCTCTGTAGAACAATTACTTCCAAAAAACTCTATCATTTTCGTCCAGAGCTATCTAAAGAAAACAATGACTTCCTCCTTGCTAAGGAAATCACAAATTTCAGAGGAAAAATCCAAGGATACACTTCATCTTGAAGAATGAGAGGTCTCATCACGAGCCGACTTATCATAATCACAGATATTATAACTTGCTGACTTTGCCAAATACTGCATACCAAAACAGGGCAATGACTCAAGATTGTTACAATCAAGAGGCAAGGGGTCTCATCACGAGCCAGCTTGTTCAACAAAGTTATAAATCAAGTGAATGACTGTGTGATAAATTGGCTATCAAACCAAGACATTGCTCTTTAAGAATAAAAAATAAAATCAAAGCAATAAGTGTAGATGCGGATTCTTCTTTGAGAATTGTAGGTTTCTTTAAGTAGGATACAGGATCATTGCTGGGTAACAGGTAACCCTGTCGAGGCTATGAACGCCTGCTGGCAAAAGAGGCTCTACCTACAACAAATGAGCATATTTTAAAACTGGTTTACAGAGAAGACTTTGTTTTATCCTTACAGACCAAGTAATGACTGATGTAAACACAAGGACTAACTTGAGGCAGCAAATAATCAAAGTTGAAAATAGTTGAAACAAAATGTCATTGACAGGTTAGAGCATAATGTACTTTATCTTTCTATAATAAAGTTTAACTTTCTGATAAATTTTCTATTTTGGAAGTTTAGAAAATTCAACTCAAACACAGAGATAACTGGTTCTTCCGAGTGAATCGCCAATTATTATGGCCACCAACAACCCCCCTCCTTATTTAGTATTATTCTTAATACTAAATAAGGGGGGACCCATAGTTATTAAATCCAAAGAAGTTAAAGTAGCATTTACATTTATTTTTCGTAAATAAAGTTACCATCATAAGCTTAGGAAGCCCCCTTGGAAAATCTTAGAATCTAAGTTTATGATAAGGTAAAAAATTATCTTATTAAGGGAAATCACATCGCAAGAAAATAGCAGGATGCCACCTCACAAACACAATCCCAATATTCTCGTCATAACGATAATGACCAAATAACGCATCGCATTTAGCATAAATTACTTAAAACACTTCAAAACATCTGCTAATGTGCGATGCCACCGATCGCAAGATCGCATCTTGAAATAAATAGGTTAATAAATTTTGTCATACATAATATTCCTGTGATCTGCGATATTGTGATATTGCAACATTGCGATTCTGTGATATTGCGATTTCGGAATTTCGCGATCGACGATATTGCGACATTGCGACATTGCGATTCTGCGATTTTGCGATTTTGCGATCTGCGATCTGCGATGTTGCAGTAGCAAATCGCAAAATTTCTCCATTGCAAATCTTTCAAGCTCGTTATTCAAGAAAAGTAGTTTCCATAAGCTGACACATGGTTATGCGCTTTAAATGCTAATAAAAGAGTTAGCTGTCAGTTATTAATAGAATATGGGTGCGTGCTCTTCAAATAACATTTCACGTAAGGTGGTATATTTTGGTATGTCTGCGGCATTTAAAACTTTCCCATCACCCTTACTTGTCATTAAATTTCACCTCACTTGTGAATTGCAGGCACAGAGAGTAGAGGACTATACAAAACAATACGCAGGTTGAAATGGAAAGAAAAGCAAAGCCCCGAGCTCCGAAGAAGAGAAAATGGCGCCTTTGTATACAGACACGGCTTGCAACAGAGAAGCGGGAATAGCTACGTGGGAAGGCATGTATAACATAATCGAAGAGGAGAATCCCATAGTAATGGAGGTTATAGTTGTCGCAGGCTCACAAAGCTCTTCTGAAGCATCCCTCGCAGAGCTAGCTTGCTCATTTTTACATTGGATAGGAGCAAGGCCAAGAATCCTCCCATACATGGACATGGTCAAATGGATATTGGATACTGCAGAAATAAAAAATAGACAATTCAAGGTTCATGGTCAAGGACTCATTGGTTCATTCACTGCACATGATTTAAAGCTTATGTATCATCTACTAGAGCCATGAGCAATCTACAATAGACAGTTTACAGAGAAATTCGTAAAAGAAAATCTGGACCTAGCAGAAACTACCAAAGATTGGTCTAGGAGAGATGAGCCGCTGAAGAAAGACAAACATGGTATGTACAATACTGGTTCCCTTACCTCTCCATACTACTTTGCTGCTGCCATGCTCTGTAGAATATTTGGAATGCCAGATATTAACAAATTCTCATGCGAGTGGCTTCCATTATTGGATGCTGCCACAAATGCCACCCTTGTAGATTGGGCCAGAATTTTATCTGATAACCTGGCCACAACCATTGGCAGTTACCGGTCCAAAAGAGCTACGGCTCAGAGGATCTATCATCCTTTTTACCTTTCTGCATATATAATGGATGCAATATGTTATGTTTCTAAGTTTCTTGTTATGGGTTGGAAGTGGACGACACAAGACCCTCTACCCATTCATGTATATCATAAAGAGTTATGGGACTCTCAGTTCGTCCCATACTTCTACCAAATTTTTCATGGAGTTACGTTGCCCTTGTAGAGAATTTTGTATGATAAAGACCCTCCGAGATGCTCGCCTGAAGCAGAAGTAGACATCCTCACCGTTGCAAGATGGTTCGGGGAAGAAATGTTTACTTATGTCAGGGTTTTTGGAAGTTCTGCACCCCCTCATGTCCTGCCTTTATATATCCCTGATAAACTCTTAGCCCGAGAGATCGCCTACCAAACCTGTGGGGAAGGAGGCCTAGCTAAAGAATTAAAAGACAAAAAGAAGGCTATATGGCCACAGTTTCCTATAGCCTGTGGGGCCTTCTCACTATTCGATGTAGGTCACGCCTTTGTAGAAGTAAAGAATATCATAGGGTTATAGCTATTCAAATTCACAGCAAGGCCATTTGACCCTTATGAGGTTGCCCACAATTTTACAACAATAGTCAAGATAACAGTGTTCTTCGAAGAAAAAGATTTATTTGATGATTTATTTCAGTAGGTAAACACATTGGAAGAAATTCTGCACACAGCCCAACTGCAGCTACCCCCAGAAGAATTTCAAAGGTTCAAAAACATACAGGGAAAGAAGGCTAGCCAGTATTCCTTTCGAAAAGCTATGCCTAAAACCCTCAAGAGAACCAACTCCAAGTGTTAGCCTTAGTGGAAGTTCAAGTACCAACGGATCTAAGTCCAAATCCGAAAAAGAAGTGTTTGAACACTCTAAAAGATCCGGAAATGAACTAGATAAGAACGAAGGGTCAGTGAATGATACTGCCCAGTCAAAATAACTTCTACATCAGTAGGTTATTGCCTCCCCACAAATAAATCCTCCCCCTCTCGTCATCCAAGCACCACCAGTCACAGTTGAATTAGACAAAGAATGGGAAACCTTCAATGACTTGATCAATCTTGAAGGACAAACCATGAAGACAAATGTCAGCGATGTACAAATAATAAAAGAAGTAGTCACAGGAACAGTTAGCAAAGCCTCGGATGTGGAGCATATTCCTATTTCTCCATCCTCTGAGCTTGTACTAAAAGTAGAAGAAATCCCTCCTCTAGATGTATTTTATAGCCCACAGCATAAAGCAGTAGTAAGAAAACAGAGAAAGAAAAGGAAATTGGAAAGCACGCTCTCTCAAAACACGGAACAATTCGACGTCTTGTGGAAAGATCCCACAAGAAATCCCATTGAAAATATCAGCAAACTATCTCAGATCGCAGGAGCATATGCCTCCGCTACTATTGACAAAGCATCTGAGGTACAACAACTGCTAAAAGAAAGGGAAGAGCAGATACAAGTACTGCAACAACAATTGCAACAAGCCCATGCCAATAATGAAGCACATAAACAACTTGAAAAGTTGCAACAGGACTTCTAGCAGATGCAGATAAGCTATCAGAAAAGTTTGGATGAGAAAGGAAAACAGTTACAGGTGTTACACAAAAATATTGTCACCTTGATTATTTGCAGTCGGTGTAGGTCTATCATTACCTATACCAGCTTCCTAAGCAAGTCTTAAACCTCAGCTCTTCAAAACAAGCTTGAGAAATGAGAG
>APFE030376643.1:100654-120381 GCA_000404065.3 Pinus taeda | reverse complement strand
AATCCAAAAATAACGAAGAATAATAATACGAGAAGAAGTAAACAGTTAAAAGAGGATAAAGATAATAATATTAAGAAATAGATAACAATATATAACTATATTAACAGTATATATAATCGATAAGATCACTAAGGACCGCAGAATCATCAATAAGGAAAAACGACAAGGAGAAACAGGAGGCGAAGGACGGGAGAAAATTCACACGAAAACCACAAGAACAAGGCGGAACGGAAGGTACCAGGGAGAACGATGAACACACCCTAGGCCAACACGGGGGGGGGAAGGGGAGGAAGCCCTAAGAAAGGGCAGGGATCCAACATCTACTTACCTTCCAGCCATCATCTCTGTTGAGATTGTTAGGCCTTCGCTCAATTTCAATAGCTTCCCTCAATTTGAGAGGATGGAACTGAGCAACCTAGTTGCCCCATAAAGCATGAGGTTGTTAATACTTTTGATGTTGGGTGAAATGCTTTACTATGAGGATCCAAAGTTTTTTCAAACTGGGAGGTGACCTGTAATAAGATACAATACAATACATTATTTTGACAATATTTTTTCATGATCTAGCTGGCGGGCATTCCCATGCTCATCTTTATAAATTCATTTTCATGTACATAGGATAGAAAATCGTCTGTGTGACAGACTGATGATTTGGACTCATCATCCTTTGATTTGGATGATCATCTGTTTGGCAATGATGTACACCTGATGTCTTTATATTCTTGAATATATCGCAACCCGGATGGATGAAACTAGATATGGGGTCTTCAAAACGCGTTCAATATTCACTCAGAGTACAAGTCGATACATGTGAAAAATGTTCTGGAGTCAAACATGGAAATACATCACCTAATTACCAGTCAATGATGTAAGTTGTTAACAGGCATGAGAAGAATCACCAATAATGACAATGACCCTCAAGGTACTACAGTACAATTATCGTGGTGTGAAAAAGGACTTGGCGTCGAACACCACATAAAATATCTCAGTCAAAGGCCATTGATGTAAACCTGTCGCCGAAAGTGAGAAGCTTGCCATTGAGGCATGCAAGCTTCAAAGTACTGAAAGGGTTGTTCCTAAGTCAACTTCTTGGATAACGAGCTGATGTCAACAAGAAGTGACTCGTCGTAGAAGGGCCTTAATGAATCCCACATCAACGACACGAAACGAAGAAAATGATTTTGGAGGTGGAAATAATCTCACGATATAGGGTTCAGGGTGGCGGTCATGAAGGAATGGAGCATGAATGTATTGCAGTGGGTGAGACACAGGCGAATTGTCTGAATGACTTCTCTTGAACATATCGGCAACACTGATGATGGATTGGTAGCGTTAACCCCAAAGGTGGATGTTGTGATGGACCAATGGTGATGACTAGTGAACGGAACAACCCATCCTGGCTTGGATGCAGAAGGAAAGTGTCATGTTCAAGAGCGACTTGCTACCAATAAAGCTTTTTCAAGTTTTCTTCCCAATTTTCCCCAGTCATTGCTGACCAATACCTCTTTGTTTTTTTCAATCTTGAGGAGGATAACATATGCTTGTTCTATAATCCGCCCTTCGAGCAAACCTATCGCTATATTTTAGCGAGCCTAGAGATAATGAAACTCATTCTCATCCATGTGGACGATTTTGTCGCTATTCGGTTTTAACGAGTTTAAGGACAAAGATAAGTCGATCCATTTCAATTTTAGAGAGTCTCAAAGGAACGGAAAGGAGACTCCAATGATTCTTTTTCCTCATCTAATCCCTTAAGTTTGAAAAAGCATAAAATAATACGAAAGGGATGAATTTTCGATAGTTTTAACGAGTCGAACAAGACAAGCGCTTGACCTTTTTGTGTAGTAATCCCTCAGGTCCCAAAAGATTAAAATATAGAGGAGGGATAGCACTTCCGATGACTTTAATGAGCCGGAGAGGCCAATCGCTCAACAATATTTTCATATTTTACGAGTCAATTGAAAAGAGCTTAAAGGAGACTCGTTTTCGAAGAACGACTGATGGTTTCGAGTAGCAGTTGATTCCAGGTAAGGTTTGGAATTCTCCAATCACGGCAGTGTCACAAGGATGGCTAATAGAATCAGTCTTCGCAGATGTTCCTCGAAGGGGTAAACAATCATATGGGGGTGAATGAACGGCTAAAAACAGAGTGGACGTGATGATGAGAACACGACCAAGGCTCAGAAGCTGGCGATAAGGCATTCACAATGGTTATTTATTGGTTCATTTTTTAATGAGCTTAAATGCTGGGGGAAACATTTTCTCGTGACTTATGTTTATTTTTTAACGAGCTTGAACTATGCGTTAAAACTACTCGTGGGGGGTTTATTTTTTAACAAGCTTGAACCCTACAGTAACATTGCTCACCAGTCGTATAATAAGGATGTCTCATTCAAGATGCTATTTTGAAAGGGCTTACATCTTTTAAAGCTTTGCCTTGGATCCTTTCTTTATGCAAGCTAGGAAACGACCAACCTTACAGGTTTAAAGGGTTATAGGTCCTACAAATTTAAAAAATAAATAGTCTCTCTTTGCTTGCATGCAGAAAGGTTTGCATGCCCCCAGGTATAGCGAAAAATTCTCAGGTTACCATGAAAGTTTCATCCACGTAGCAGATAAAATGCTCCCTTGACGATGTCTACCAAAATAGACAAAGGGGAGTGGCGTAGAGATAATCCACTCACATAACTTTAACGAAGGTATCTAATTCTAGCCAAATCCCATTTTCCAATGAGGATGGGTGTGTTAGACTAGTCATATATCCCCCACGGAAACCCACTCTATACCCAAGGTTTTCCTACCGAAACAGGCCAGGGTGCATGTCCCCTGGGTTTCAATCATATCCCCCTGAATCACTCACACTCATTAGGTGGATAGACTGGAGATCGATGAGACATTCCTTGCGTGAAAAGACCATTTAGGGATGGAATTTGACTATTTTCAATGTGTGAACCGGGGAATGATATTTGGTCTACGAGCTTGACCATTCTGCCTTCGTGTGGAAAACACATTACTCTAAAGAGTGAGGAGACGACGACTCCCATGCAATAAATATAGTCACTTCCAAGGAGTATATTATAATCCAAGGGTCCTTGAACTACCATGACATTCATGTGAATGGTTTTCCTTGTCAAAGTAATGGGAACATTTGGAAGGATCCCTAAAGGTCGACTGGTTCCTTTGTCGAAGCCTATCAGATTTCTCATTTCAAGCAAAAGCGATGGCGAACCAAGCGCTTTCCAAGCAGTTGAGGAAAGGATACTCACAGAAGCCCCTTCATCGATGATGGTACCATCCATGACCATTCTGTAAGTTTGTACAATGATTTTGAAAGGTACACTAGCTGGTAAATCGGGTCTACCTAGTAGATTCCAGTCGAAGGAAATGACTAGGTTGCTTAGTAGTGGGACCGAATAGACGGCCGGATATGACTCTGATGAACTTCCTTCCTACGATAAAAGAATGGGTGGACTACTCCCAAGTTCATCGGATTCTGTATTTATGAAAAGAATTTGAATGGTGTCGTTCTCTTTCTCTTCAGTGATGGTATCATTCGAGGATGAACACTCTAAAGGCAAGACCAGGTCAACTGCCGTCTCGAACTTTTGACTTTTGTCTGGCATGGATTCAAAGGGTTCATTTTCAATGATAGATGCTTCGTCTGACCACAATGATGGGCCAACCATATTTTCAACCAGTGGAGGACTTGGCAAGATTTTTTTATATCCAGGAGGAAGCCGTAGCGGTGAAGCAGGACGGTCATCTAAAACTCTTTTAGCCTTGTCAAGGAAGGGACAACAGTGGACGGCGAGATTGCCTTCACACAATTTACAAGGAAATTTGAGATTCCCTTTTTGTCTAGGTGCTTCACTTTCACTGGTTGATGGTGTGCATTCAACATGATCGTCAGAGGTTGACGCCACCGGATTTTGAAAACGAGGAGACCAGTCACTTAAGATCTGAGGGATGCAGGGACAATCTTGGTGATAGTGGTATCCATTGCAAATGACACAAGGAGATTTAGGTTGCGATGGTGTGATGTGAGGATTTTCGCTAGATGATGCTTGGTTGCCCCCTTTCGACTTTGTTTCCTTTTTCTTCTTTTCATTTTTCTCTTTCTGCTTCTTCTTCTTCTCAGTTACTTGATTTTTAGCTTTATCGGCTTTATCAAGCGAAGAGGAAGGAGGAGAGGGAGAATCAGACAAAGTAGAAGGTTGGGAGGAAACTCTAGTGTCATCTAGTTGCTGACTTGACTGTTCAAGAATTACAGGATTCTGAACGACAAAAGTAGAGAAGAGCCAGATAGGAAAACCAATTTTCAACCCTGGAAGTGACAATGTGGCCATATGGGGTGCACCAACATCTCCCCAAGAGGAGAAGGGACTAGGATTTCCACCAAGGGGAAATCTTTCGTTGGTAGACTCCATTTTCTCAACCTAAAGACCAACGAGGGAATTTGTGATGTTATTCCGATTAAAATGAATTCTAGACGCTTTGACACAACCTGTTTTTTCAATTTTAAGGAGTCGATAAAAAACAAAATATGACTCTAGTCGCCTTCGATTTTTATTGAGCCTGAAGTGACAAGTGCTCAGAGGACCTTTTCCTTTAAGGAGTCTGAAAAGGTGCAAAATGGACTTCTCTAGAGATCTAGGCAGAGGGGATTACCAAACCAATGGAAAAACTACAAAATACTTTTTATGGTACGATAGTCAATCTTCTCAAATGTTGTGTTCAATGCATTGCGACCGATAGGGCGAAAAACACAGCTTCCTAAGGATAAAGGATGCAGCCTATTGTGGTCTCCCAGAATATACTTGACGGTACGTGGGAGCACAAGTCCGTACTGCCACTTACTGTCTCAGAGTGGAGGAATCGCCCAACCAACAATGAAAACAACAGTTACCAAGTTTTACAACACCGGAATACGTCTCTAGCCTAGACCTCTAGATGTTGTGCGTTAGGTTCCAAAGCATTGTTAGATTCATTAAATTTATTTTAAGTTGATATTGCTTAAAAATTTTCCTTTCACGTTCACCGTGTGATGTGTATACAATTCCTAAAATGTAGTCTAAGATGATAAACAAATGTTTAATCTTCTTTTGACAATGAAAATCCTAGCTACTAAGGAAAGAAAGTTAAGAATCTTTCTGCAAAGAGCATAGAGCACACGCTAAATGCACCGTCCTAAATCAAACCAAGTAGTCAAAATGCAAATGCACATGCATGTATTTGTTTTGAGCCTTCTTAATGTATGAATTATGATAAGAAAGCTATGTGCAAATCTGAATTACTTTCAAAGCAATAATACTCAACAAGTTCCTTTTTCAAAATGAAGTGAAGGTAAGAGAGACACTTTGCGATTTCGAAATGAAAATTGCTTCTCGACACTTTAAAAACTGCTAATTCAAATCATATGCAATAGTAACTCTACAATTGACTATCAAGAACAATGGGATTGTCTTCTAAAACTGAAAATGACAGCTACAGCACTTTCAGATCAAGAAATGATAGTTCGACTATGCTACTTTTTTGCAAAAGAGAACTGAAAATGGCACACAATACATAAAAACACTTACAGTTCTTTGCACTATGGAGGTGGAATATTGTAAGGGAAGGGGGTTTTCACAGAAATACATTGACTACTGATAGAGAAAATCCTGAATAGGACTGAAAACAGTGAGGAAAAAATAAAAGTCTGAAGGTAAAGTTAACCTTCTCTGACCATCGCACATGTGAGACTGTGAATTCAGTATGCAATGCACCTACTGCACTCGGGATGTGTGATGCATAAAGACTACCTTGAAGGCATGGTGTGATAGTAGTAGTGTGAGACTTTAAACAAGTTTTTACTCACAATTTGCAATTCAGTTCAGGGATTTAGGCTCAGTAAGTGATGTTCAGTATATGTAAAACAAAGGGGTGATCTAAGGACGTTAGTAGAGCCACCACTTAGGGCAATTCGACCGTTTGTAGATCGATTGTTTAATTCATAAACAAAACCTAGAGATAAACTAAGGCAACATTGATCTACTTTGCATTTGTATGAAAAATGCAGTTTGAAGACTAGTTGGCTTGGCTTCAGGCTCTATCTGTAAGTTTATAAAAGAAACAAAGATAGGGTAACAAACAATCTAGTCGCTCCCTAGTGGAGTTACCATTTTGTTACCAGGAATAGTGTCCACTTGGATACTGCAATTCCCACTAAGACTGGTAGCTATCTTAGAAACAAGCAAGTAAAGTCTACTTTCGCTTTCCTTTATGAAAATAGATAGGAGTGGAACAAAGGAGACCAACCTTAGTCTTGCGCTTAATTCCCTCTCCTTCCTGATAGAGCTCTGCCACTTCTTCTTCGTCTGCCGAGCTTCAAAGAGCACCTGTGGAATCACAAAAACATACTATTGTTGAAGAACAAACATCTATATTAATAAATAACACAGGACCAAATATGTTCTAACCATACAAATGCATATATAAGTCAACATACAAGAATATGGAGGAAAACTTGAACAGCTTTATTAAGATGAAAAGTAGCAAGAGGATTACAACCATATGTTCTGATCCAGCATCATCCTCCAGCTAGAAAGCACTTCTTCACCTCAATTAAAGCTTAGATCACCCAACACTATGAATATACACCAGAAAACCAACAACACTTCTCTATAAGATACAAAATTCCAGCCTCTAGATCTTTGTGATGAGGGATCCATATATAGATGATTGAAGGGAGGTGAGTCATCTTCTAGGGTCTTGATTAGTGTCCTCTCTCTGATAGTTCCTGCTTCCACTTGGAGAATGGTGATCTCTTACTCATCCCTGGTCGGAAACAGAGAGGCAAATGTCAGAAGGGAAGCTTCTGGAAGATTCCATGATCTTCCACCTCGCATTTTGTCCTTGCCATTTGTCCATTCTCGACCATCGCACCCTACAAAAGAGCCATTTAGTATGCATCACACCTTGTACACTGGGAAGGTGATATGCATCACACCCTCTGCATTGGGTTTTTAGTATGGTCTAGTTTTGACCATTTATGAGCAGTTTTCAGTGGAGAACTTCTGGGAGATGATGTAATCAGTTGAACTTGTTCCTTTAGGCAGTGAAGAAACACTTTTAGGGACTTAGGAGCCCTTAGTTTATGGAAATTTAAGATTGGGGTTGAAGTGCCCAAAAATGTCTATAACAATAGTCCTAACTAGGGTGAAAGGGCAATGAAGAATCCTTAGACCAGGATCAAGATGAAGAGCAGGAGGTGAAAGGGAAACTAAGAATCCTTTACCACAGACCAAGGGGGGAAGCTATAGAAGTAAGGGAGAATTTAAGAATTCCCTAACTAACATAGTTTAGAAAAAACATTAAGAATGTAAAGAGTCAAGATAGAGAGCATTAAAGCCAGTTCTGAAATATCATTCCTAGTTTACCATTCAAATTATATAGAAACAAATATGGTTATTAATAAACATAAAGGAAAACAATAATAGACATGATATAAAATACTTATTTGATTTCCTCTTTACACAAGAATCCTATGAAATGTCTTTACTTTATTCCTTGATTCAGCAAGCCAATCTAGGTTTGATACAATAGCACTTTAACTTGATAAGAAAATTGTTGGGTTGTGTTATATTCTTTCCACGACTAGCCCACATAGTTAACCAGGGGGTTAGAGGAGGGGTGCAGCCCCCTTTTGCTGTGTTGATTTTGTAGCGGGGGGGGGGGGAGTCACAGGGGGTTTGAGGCATACTCATAACCCCACTTTATGGGGTATGGGGCAGCGCCCAGGAAAATTTTGGTTTTGGACCCTACGTTAGGATGGGCGAACCCACCTATGGTTTTGTGCATGATTTTTGCACATGTTTTTGGACACGATCGTTTTTGGTCCATGGAATTAGATGCTTCGACATGTATAAATATGTATTATAAAATTGAAAGGAACATAATAAAAAATCAAGCTAGTAGTCCCGGTTTTGGGATCCAGGGGAAATCTCTGTGTATATGTGTTTTATGTGTTATTCTCTCGCATTGTTTATTTTTTTGTGTTTTAGAATTCATATGTAAGTAATTTCTAAATGGGGTTAAAACCTACATTTGGTATCGGAGTAGTTTTGGCTTCAAGGGGATGCCTTTGCTGCTGAAGGGTTTTGCTCAAGCCCATGGTAGACCCTATTCATTGGGAAATTTGCGAGATCAATTTTGGTGGTGAAAGAAGATGGCGAGCAATGGAAAGATAGAGATCGATTAATTTAATGGTCATAGCTTTGAGTTGTGGAAACTAAAGTTGGAGGATCTGTTGGTGGATAAAGATCAGTGGATCATAGTAGCTCTAGGTACTAAACCAACGGGAGTGTCCGATGAAGAATGGAAGAAGTTGGATCAAAAGGAAAAGAGCACAATACGATTGTGTGTCTCATATTCAGTGTTGCTCAATGTATCAGGGGAAGCTACGGTGAAGGCTTTGTGGGACAAATTAGGGAATTTGTACCAATCTATGTCTCTGGTGAATAAACTGTCACTATGGAAAAAGTTGTATAGGATGAAAGATGGAGATTCGGTCACAGAGCATCTGAACACATTTCATAGTGTGGTAAGTCAGTTAGCATCTGTTGTTATTAAAATTTCAAATGAAGATAAGTGGATCAATTTGTTGTGTTCTCTACCATATTCGTGGGATAGTCTGGTTATTGCAATAGGTAGCAAAGCAACTGCCTTGTAGTTTGATGAAATAGTCTCATTCTTGCTGATGGAGGAGATGAGACAAAAAAATATGGAGAGCCAAAATGGTGATGCCTTGTCTGTACGAGGACGGTCCCAGAACATAAACAAAAATAAGTCATTGAGTTGGAGATTTAAATCTAGAGGGAGGTCTAAATCTTTAGGAAAACCTGTAAAAGTGGTGTGCTGGAAATGTGGAAAGGAAGGGCACTACAAAAGGGACTGTAAATCTAAAGCTCCTGTTAAAGGAAAGGGATCTGATGGTGCTCCTTCTGCAGAATCGAAAACCACCTCAGATGAAGGTGGGGATGTGTACTTGGATTCTTCAACTACATATCTAGATCATGAGACATGGTTGATTGACTGAGGTGCATCCTTTCACTTCACTCCCCATAGAGAGTTGTTCTGTGAATATGAGAAATATGATGGTGGTGATGTCTTCTTAGGGGATGATAGGAAGGCTAAAATCATTGGCCACAGAAAAGTAAAGTTGAAGTTGCAAGGTGGAAGGGTTAGAACACTTTCAAGTGTTCTACATATTCCTGCATTTACCACAAATCTCATTTCTGTAAGGAAGCTGGATGATGTAGGTGTAAAAACAGTGTTCGAGAAGGATACCTGCAAAATGGTTCTGGGAGCACTAGTATTGATGTGGGGAGCTCGAATTGGAACTCTGTACAAGCTACAAGATAGCACTGTTATTGATGGGTGTAACAGTTTTGTGGTTTCTAAAAGTGAAGTAGAAAATCTAGTGGTTTCTGGAGAGAAGACCATGTTGTGGCATCAAAGGTTTGGACATATTGGAGAGAAGGGCCCTCGAATACTTCATGTTAAAGGTATGGTAGAAGGTATGAGTAATAGCTCTCTGGATTATGATTTCTGCGAAATTTGTTTATATGGGAAGCAAAATTGGGTGAGTTTTCCCTCTGGTAGTAAGAGGGCAAAACAAATATTAGAACTTGTGCATAGTGATGTGTTTGGACTTGTGAAGGTTCCATCACTAGGTAAGTCTATGTACTATGTATCATTTATAGATGACTTCTAAAGGAATACATGGATATATTTCTCGAAGAAGAAATATGAGGCCTTTGACAGGTTTAAAGAATTTAAGGCTCTCATGGAAAATCAGACAAAGAAGAAGATAAACGTGCTCAGGACAAATAATGGTGTAGAATTTTGTAGCAAGGAATTTGAAGAATTCTATAAGAAGTGTGGTATAGCATGATAGAAGACTACTCCATACACACCTCAACAAAATGGAGTTGTAGAAAGAATGAATAAGACATTGATGGAAAGGGCAAGAAGCGTGCTCAGTGGTGCCAAGTTAGGACAGGAATTTTAGGGAGAGGCGGTGGATACTGCATGTTACCTGGTCAACAGGTCACCTTCATTAGCGTTGGAGGCTAAGACTCCACAAGAGGTATGGACTGGTAAGAAACCCTCTCTTTCACATCTGAGGGTATTTGGATGTGATGCATATGTACATGTTCCAAAGGAGAAACAAACCAAGTTGGATAGTAAATATGAAAAGCGCATATTTATTGGGTATAAGGATGGTTTAAAGGGTTATAAGCTTTGGAACCCAGTCACATGGAAGGTTGTGTACAACTGAGATGTGGTGTTTAGAGAGGTAAAAGATGTTATTAAACATGAAATCCAACCAAAGGAACCTGAGAAGATAAAGTTTGAGCTTGAGGAAGAATCAGACTCTACAGCAGAGGAGGAATCAGAAGATGAAGAGCCACAAACTCTGGGTGTGAGAAGAACAATTCGAGAAAGAAGGTAGCCAGAAAGGTATAGTCCATCTACTTTATGTTCAAACTTTTCTTTATCTATTACTGACGATGATCCCAGAACTATGAAGGAAGAAATAGATTGAGAGGATGGCAAACTCTAGAAAGAGGCCATGGTTGATGAAATGGCATCTTTGCAAAAAAGTGAGGCTTAGGATCTAGTGGAGTTGACGGCTGGAAGGAAAACCATTAGAATAAAAGGGGTGTTCAAGAAGAAGACAAATGTAGATTGAAAGGTGGACAAATACAAAGCTCCGTTGGTAGAAAAAGGTTACTCCCAGGTCTCAGGAATTGATTTTGGTGATATTTTTTCTCCTGTTGCCAAGGTAACTTCTATTAGATTACTTTTATCTATTACTACTACTTTTGATTTTGAGGTAGAACAGATGAATGTGAAGCCAACATTTCTTGGTGGGGATCTGGAGGATCAAATATACATGAAGCAACCTGAATGTTTTGCGGTGAAGGGTAAGAAAGAACTGGTATGCAAGTTAAAGAAGTCTCTGTATGGGTTAAAACAGTGACCAAGGATGTGGTATCATAAATTTGATACATTTATATGGGGATTTAGCTTCAGTAGAAGCAAAGTAGATCACCATGTGTATTTCAAATTAATTGGTGACCGTGTTATTTATCTAGTCTTGTATGTGGATGATATGCTGCTGGTTGGAAATAACAAAGAAATTATCCAGGATTTGAAGACCCAATTGTCCTCCAAATTTGACATGAAAGATATTGGTGCTGCAAACTATATTTTGGGAATAGAAATTAAAAGAGATCAGGCAAAGAGGAAGATTTGGTTAAACCTGAGGAAATATGTTGAGACAATATTGCAGAGGTTTAATATGCAGGATAGTCAACCTATGAAGGCTCCTATTCCTGTAGGTGTGAGGTTATCTATTGAAAAATGTCCCAAGACATAAGAAGAGGAAGAGGATATGTCCCATGTTCCATATACAAGTGTAGTTGGTAGCCTGATCTATGCAATGGTCTGTACTAGACTAGAAATTACACATGCAGTGGGAGTATTGAGCAGGTTTATGCCAAAACCAAGGAAGGAGCACTGGATAGGAGTGAAGCTGGTTTTCAGGTATTTGCATGGCACTAGTGATTATGGTTTGTGCTACCAAGGAAGATTAGGATTGGACATAATGTAGGATATTCGTGGCTTTGTTGATGCAGACTGGGCTGGAGATCTGGATTACAGAATATCTACAAGTGGGTATGTGTTTAACCTATTTGGAGGTGCAGTCAATTGGATGAGTAAGAAACAATCTGTAGTGGCACTATCAACTACAGAGGCAGAATACATGGAAGCTACTTGTGCAAGCAAGGAAGCAGTTTGGTTGTAGAGATTGTGTTCAAGTATGGAGTTAGTACAAGGAGATATAAGGATATACTATGATAGCCAAAGTGTAATTTTATTGGCAAAGAACCCCACCTATCATTCAAAGACAAAATACATTGATGTTCAGTATCACTTTGTGAGGGATATGATAGAAGACAAAAAGGTGTTGCTGGTAAAGGTGGACATTTTGAGGAATATTGTAGATGCATTGACAAAATCTGTGAGCTCTAAGAAGTTCTCTTGCTGTAGAGAGACAATGGGAATTTGAGGGGTGGAAAAATGACTAAGCTCTCTTATGCCCCTTGTGGAAAGAAAACAACAAGTGGGAGAATGTTGGGTTGTGTTATATTATTTCCATGACTAGCCCACATAGTTAACCAGTGGGTTAGAGGGGGGGCAGAGCCCCCCTTCATTACATTGATTGTGTAGTGGGGGCGGGGGGGGTAACTGGGGTTTTGAGGCATACATGTAACCCCACTTTATGAAGTCTGGGGTAGTGCCCTGGAAAATTTTGGTTTTGGACCCTATGTTAGGATGGGTGGACCCACCTATTGTTTTGTGCATGATTTTCGCACATGTTTTTGGACGCGATGGTTTTTGGTCCATGGTATTAGATGCTTCGGCATGTATGAATATGTATTATAACATTGAAAGGAACATAATGAAAAATCAAGCTGGTAGTCCAGGTTTTGGTATCCAGGGGAAATCTCTCTATATGTGTGTTTTATGTGTTATGCTCTCACATTGTTTATTTTCTATGTTTTAGAATTCGTATACAGGTTATTTCTGTATGGTGTTAAAACTTACAAAATTGTCTACAGAAATGTCATTGAATCTGTTATCACTCAAGTTGTCTCTAGGCTCCTGTAGGGATACGACCGAGGTAACCACAAATCAATCTTTGGACTGCAGGTTCTAGCCGACCTGCAATCAGAGAGGTCTCTCTCTTAATGATTTAACTTTGTTGATAATGATTTTAGGCTAGTTGTTGGGTTCAAGGGTATTTCTGTTTTGTTTGGATGGAAGATGTATGCCAGGTAGAAAATTCCAAGCAGAGAGGCAAGGTAAGGTGTGATAAGTTTCAAACCATTGGGCATGGAGTCATGGATTAAGGCTTGTTGTTGCGTTTTCTTGGTAACAAGAGGATTGTGGAGCGGGATGCATACACATGAGACAATTATCAATTTGCTGAAAGAATGGAATGATGGTCAGGGATGAAAGGCAATTAAGAATCTTACATCAAAACTGACGGGGAGGAGAAGTGAAAGAATGGTTATCTAGGAGCAGTTAATACTTCCTAAACTATCATTCATAAGTGAAAGAAAAAACGTAAACAAGATCATTTAAGTATGGATGTTCATAACTATTCCTGATGAAAACATGAAAAATTGCAGAAATTGAGCCTAAGGTGTAGTTAAGAAAATCCTAAGCTATTCTTCTTTTTTGCAATTTAGATGGCGGAATGATGATAAAGAAAACATGAAAAACTAATAGAGTTGAGAAACACTTATTGAACCATGTAGAAGCATAAGAATTCCACAATCACTCCTCGGCCAATTAAACACAACAGACAATTTTAGAATCCATGCTTTCAGCAGCCTTTGATTATAGAAAGTATGACAGTTACAGTGCGAGTCTCTACTTGAGGAGAATGTCGAAATACCAAATATCAAGCAACTGATCGACCAACCAACCCCTACTCCATTTTTCAGAGTGGTATATATAAGCAAAATATCTGAGGTCATTTATTACAATTGACCTAAACAAGTCTGTAGCGAAAAGCTTTTTCCAAAAACCTAATTGTTGCTGGAATTAAATGCAAGTAAGTCCTTTGGGCTGCGCCAGAGGTAACTGAATCAAGTTGAGTTGATGAGGTGTCCTGTGTGACTTGGTGCAGTGGTTCTGTCATAATTGTGCATTGAGTTCTGCTCCACTGATCTTCTGTGAGTTTAATGTGCAGTCATTTGTGGTGGTGAGCCTTCAATGCGTCTTCAATTGCTTCTTGACTTTCAGATCTTTCGTTTTAATGTTGGATCTACCTCGAGCCCTGAGAAAATCTCCTCTGATACACTTTGCCACTACATTGATGGTCTTCGCCGCTTCTTGATACTCTTTGACGTGCTTTTTGTCTGCATATTTGATCCGATACTCTTTAATCTTTGTTGCTGGTCCTCTCTCTCTTCAAATTCATTTAATTTGGCAAAATCGGGCAATTTTGGGCTTTTTCGGTGCAAAAAGGGCCAAGGAATCAAAATATTCCCTAAATATTCCCCAACATGGCTCATTTCCCGTACCGATGCACGATTAGCGCTTCACGCTAATCTCGCATCGAAAACTGCCTCCATTTCTCATTCCGGAGCTCTGAAGCTCGACTTTTGCACTTGCGCAAATTTCCGTTTTTTGGCTGCTGACGTCAGCTGTATGGTGGATGACATCAACAATGGGGTCCTCTGGTACGGATATGACGTCAGCATGCTGGCGTCATTAAGGTGACGTGTCAGTATGGCAGGGTGATGTGGGCCGAGCGCAAGCAGTGTGAGGTGATGTGGAGGCGACGTGGCAGGGTGAGGTGGCGCTCCTGTTACGTGAGGGGAGGGCGGTTTTGGCCTATGCATTGGACCGCCTTTGGTACGAAGGTGGTTTCTGTCAGGGGCGGCCCGATGCAATGGGAGTCTCCCACCTGTCGCGGTGTACGACGGTAAAATTGTCGGACATCGGGTGGTAACCTACCACCACAATAGGGCGCCCGATACGAACAAGGGCAGTCGGATCTGGGGGGGGCGATCCGATGGTGGACAGGAAAGGGAGATGCATGGAGTTTAATAAAAGAGCATGTGCATTAAAGGTTTAATTTTTCGTGACGCTGGTGGGTTTATAACTTTAGGTTAAGGGTTTAATGGGTTTTGGCGCGTTGGAAATTTATTAAACAAACATTAATAATTTCCAAAAAGAAATGCGAGGGGGGGTTTTTTGCATTTGGAAATGGTTTTCTTAGTGTTTTGGAAGGGGTCCAAACACCTGGGAATGGAAATTTATGCAGAAGGAGGGTTCTTACTAAAGTCTAGGTGACTTAGTAATTCCCAGAGAAGTACTTATCGTTATATTTCAACCAGAGGGAGGGGATATTTACATAAGGGGATTGTTTTCATAGTTTTAGTAGGGGGATGGGGAAAATACAGGGAGTTAAATAATAATGTCAATATTTAATATGGAGATGACAAGAAAGAGCTAAGTTTTAGAGATCTTAGGCTTGAAAGGGGAGATAGAGCTGTGTAGAGAAAGTATAGATCCTCCTTGAGTGAAGAAGACCTTCACCAAGGTTAATGACATGGAAAATGATGAAACTAAGAGATATCAAGCAGATCTTGACCTCTTTTTGGGGAAATTAGTTAATGATTTGGGGAAGAGGAAGAAAGGGAAGTTATTTATGTCTGATTTGAGCTCCTCCATATGAAATTGCCTGATGACTATGACCTGAGTAAAGATGATACTTTAAAAACATGGAAATGGACATAAATCAAGATTCTGCAACCTCAAAACTACCTACCCAGCCTACTTACCTAACATTTTTTCTTCTTTTGGTTTGGGTGCACATAGAATTGCAGACCGAGCATTTCAATTTTTTCTTTTTATGCCTTCCTATCTACAAACTACCCTTATTTATTCAAAGGGCCCAGATGCAGTTGGGCTCCTTTGATTCTCTACCTATCTAAGAATCTTCCAAGATTAAGCTGTTTGGACAGATTTTCATTCTCTATATTCTAAAACAAGAAATTTAAACCTAGGGAGACCAAGATTAAGCTCTTTGGACCTCCCTTTAGATGAGAATTGTATAAAACTGGAATGAGTCTTCAAAATTGGAATGCATTAGATGAACTTTGAGTAGCCTTCTTTCCTTGGTGACTGTTTAGCAAATATGGAGCATTGCAGCATGCAAAGTATGACATATTTGGCCTGTAAAAATGTCAATCATGAAATATGAGTAACCTGCTACAGTAGGAGGCTAACAGTGGCTCCACTTGGGGATGGCTTTTCCTTGTGAGAAGCCAAGAACAGCAAGTCAGATTGCCTTGATTCTTCTATTTTGAACTTCTTAGTGTTCACTGTGTTTTGAACTTTTGGAGTGCTAATAGCACTTTCCCTCAACGATTTTGTTGTTAAATTGTAAAGCACTGCCTTCTTTCTTCTGCGTGCTTTAGCATCATGGACTCTTACAAAATAAAATCAAAGAGCTGATATATACAAACATTCTATGTACAGAAAATAACACCGCCTGCTCTATTCAATCAAAAGGATCATTGTAGTGCTTTAGCATTCGGCCATTGACAGGGCCTTCTTCAGCTGTGCTGCCAGCTAGAGATCTGAGAAAATATGTATTATTGCCTTGCACAACGTTGATAATGTATGGACCTTTCCACAAAAAATCCAATTTTGCATGTTTTCCCTTGTCCTCTCTTCGTGAATCCCATCTCAGAACTTTGCTGCCTACATAGAAATCTTCTGCTTTAGCCTTCTTATCAAACATCTTTTTGAGATTTTCTTGCAACATTTGAGCTCTGTCATAGACTTTCTCTCTAGTTTTCTGAAGATGAGTGGTTTGATTAACTCTTCTCTGCATGTCATTTGGTTCAGCCTGAATTTCCTACAACAATTTAATAGTAGGAATGCCCAAATATGAAGGAAATTTGGCTTCCATGCCGTATAATAATTCATAAGGGCTCATCCCAATGGATTTCCTAGTGGAAAGTCCATCTACCCACAGAGCATTTGTGAGCTTCCTATGCCAGTTCTTTTTGTTTTCCTCCAACAATTTCTTTATGATATTGGAGAGGCTTTTGTTGGACGATTCGTCCAACCCATTACCTTGAGGGTAGTAGGCTGTGGAGTGGCCCAAGGTAATGTGGTATTTATGGCAGAAGTTGATCATATTTTTGGATTTGAAGGCAATGACGTTGTCAGTCATGATTTTCTCAGGGCAGCCAAATCTGGAGAGGATACTGCTCTCAAGGAATTGTATAATGGTGAAGTCGTTGGCTTGTCTACATGGAATGGCTTCAATCCACTTAGTGAAATAATCAGTGGCTGTTAAAATCCACTCGTGCTGGCCTGAGGAAGAGGGATGAATTTCTCCAATGAAATCGAGACCCCATTGTTGAAAAGGTTTCTCGGTTGAAAGGGGATTAAGGGGCAAGGGCAGTGATTTTCTTTTTCCTTCAAAGCTTTGGCATTTGTGGCATGAAACAACAAACTTCTTGACATCTGCAAATGGAGAGGGCCAATAATAACCAGCCCTTAAAATCTTGTTAGTAGTGGACTTCCAATATAAGTGTCCTCCATAGTCCCCTGCATGGAATTCTTTCATGATGCTGTTAGTTTCATTCATAGTTAAACAATTAAGCAAAACACCTTCATGATTTTTCCAAAACAAAGCACCATCTATGACACAAAAAATTGAGGATTTCATCCTTAAAAATATTTTCTTGGTTCTAGACAATCCTGGGGGAGCACACAGGTTTAACAATACAAAGCAAATATCAGCATACCATGGGGATTGCAAAAAGGTTTCACTGATCTGTGGAGTCGCCAGCTCTGGTTCATTTTCCAGTTGATTAATGTCTAAGGCTTGGAAATTTGTTTTAGACATTAGTTTGGCTAGCCCTTGTCCTTTTATCAGCTTGGTAGATTTTATTTGAATGTCGTATTCAAGGATGCTGGCAATCCACTTGCCTCTTTTGCCTGCTAGCCCCTCTTGAGTTAATATATCCTTTAAAACAGAGTTAGGAACATAGGCAATCACGTGGGAGTATAAGATGTAAATTCTGAAATCTTTGATGGCTTTGACCAGGGCATAAGCATGCTTTTCCATAATCTGATATTTCAAGGGTGCATCTCTCAAAGCTCGGTTGAAGAAAGAAATTGTATTTTCATTACCTTGATCATCTTTTTGTAAAAGGACAACGGCTATGGTGTGCTCGGATGCAAAAGACAAAATGATAAAATCTTTTTCGAATTGAGGACTCGTGAGGACAGCCGTTTGAGTTAAGGCAGTTTTGATACTCTCAAAAGCTTGTTTGGTTTCAAGAGACAATTTTACCTTATCATCCTTCTTCAACATGTTGCTCAATAGCCTTATTAACTCATATAGGTTTGGGATAAATCTCCTTAGGAAATTGATCTTTCCAAGGAATGCTTGCAGTTCTTTTATGTTTCTTGGATAGGGGATTTGGAGGATAGTTTGAATTCTTTTAGGATCAGTTCTAATCCCATATTTTGATATGATATGGCCTAGAAGCTTGCCTTCCTCAAGGGCAAATAGGGACTTCTTGGGATTCAAGGAAATGCCATTTTCCTGCATGTCATGAAAATTTGCCTTAAGTTCTTAAGGTGCTCTTGGTCAGATTTGGAGAATGGGGTTAGATCATCAAGGTAAACAATAAGGAAATCATGTATCTCCTTGGAAAATGCAATATCCATTGCCCTTTGAAAGGTAGCACCAACATTTTTCAGCCCGAAAGGCATTTTAACATACTTAAATGTTCCCCACGGTGTGGTAAAGGCTGTCTTGTCTTGGTCGTCTAGGTGAACAAGTATCTGATTAAATCCTGAAAATCCATCTAGTAAAGAAATTCTAGAGGAACCCACTACTCTTTGTAAGATATGGTCCATTTTAGGCAAAGCGTAGTGGTCTTTTAGAGAGACCTGGTTTAAATTTCTCAAGTCTACACACAGCCTTATCTCTCCTATTTGTTTCCTAGTGGGAACTAAATTAGATACCCATTTTGGATTGCAGATTACTGTGGTGTTGTTTTTGGAAGGAGCTCGGATTCTCCACAGTGTTCATATTTTATGGTTCAGAGAATCTGATGGGTGCAATGATACCTGCTTCAAACATTCTCTTTATTTCTTTCTCAATAAGGGGAAGAAGCATGGGGTTGATTCTTCTAAGTTTCTGTTTGAACGGTTTTTGATTTGGTTTTAAGGGAATGGTATGTTGGATCACTGAGGTGTCATAGGACTTCAAGTCCTCATAACTCTAGGAAAATACATTTTGGAATTCTTTGAACAAATCCACGTATTTTGGTTTTTGATTAGGGGGCAGATTTTTGGACAACTTAATCATTCTAGGCTGCTCTGCTATTCCTATGTTGTGTTCCTCTATAGCAGCATTCAAAGGCTTCATTTTTTTCCTTTTGGGCATATCATTGTCATCAAATGGAGTAAGGCCGGCAGGTAGAAAATTACTCTTTAGATCAATAAACTCATCCTCTACTTTGGCTGTTTCCTCTAAACACAGTTGTTTCAATTGTTCTATGTTTGCGTTGTTAAACACACTTGGGTTAAGGATTTGTCTAGCTGTTGCAGCTGTTAGAGCCTGCTGGTTTTCTTTTGTTAGATGTTGGGAATCGTTCATGGCATCCATGTCAATGTTTGTGTTGGAAAATTCGCCCTGAAGAGTGAGGAAATTGTTAATCTGGGCATAATTTTGAAATACCTGCCAATCTTTAACGTTGTTAGGGACTGTTACACAAAAATATCTTCACATTGATTATTTGCAGTCGGTGTAGGCCTATCATCACCTATACCAGCTTCCTAAGCAAGTCTTAAACCTCAGCTCTTCAAAACAAGCTTTAAAAATGAGAGAAGGACATCAAAAAGGCAATGTAACTCTGGTTCCGCACTTTCTCTTACTTTTGCCTGCGGGCCCACACCTTTTGTTCAAGTTATCTGCGTACTTATACGCTTTGTATGTAAAGGGGAGGGTGCGTACCCCTGTAAAAGTCAAAAGGCGCAATCTTTATCTTAAAAAACTCATCTTAGGTTAATTCTAGAGTTTTCTAGAAGCATTGTTTACGTGGATTGTTCGCTCCAAGTGGTTC
>APFE030376643.1:0-79676 GCA_000404065.3 Pinus taeda | reverse complement strand
TACAGATCTTTGTATGGTCTTGTGACATCAAGGTTCAACCTTTCCATTACAGCTTTGGGCATAAGGTTATGTGAGGCATCTGAGTCAAACATGGCATTATGCAATATTTTGTCATGTATGTGCAGACTGACATAAAAAGGTGGAACAGGTCCATATGTTTATTTTCTGTTAACTTCTGGACCAAACAGCAGCTCAGGGGTATCGTCTAAAACGTTTACATCATCCCTTACCTCTGGTAGTTTAAGTGACCTTTGAATTTGTTGCCTATATACATCATGTTTGGCAAGTTCTGAAAGGGGGATGGATATCTTGAGTTTTCCAATCTCTGCTTCTAAACTGAATGGTTTTTCCAATGAGTTCTTGGCATTGATGGCGGCAGATTTCTCTTTTTCAGGCATACTCTCTATGTTTTCTTTTGGAATGTCAATGTTATGATGTATGATAGCTTGTGGCATTTCTGCTTTGGGAGGACTTTTTGGAGTGCCGTTCAGATTTTCTTTTGGGGAGGAAGGAGGTAGATGCCGATCAATAGGAGGCTGTGTGTCTGTTATATCCTCCATAGTTACCTGATGCGGGCTTGGGACAGAGCTGTCAGCTGATTGATTTATAGTGTTGTTGCCTTTAATTTTGTTGGGCTGCTTGCTATCTTTTGTTCTGCTAGATGCGGGGACATCAATGGTCCTTGTTTTCAATTTGTATTGTTTGTGTACCTCGTACACAGCAGTATCATAGCCTTGTTTGAAATCGAAAGACTCTCCCGACTTGGTGTGAAATTTTTTTACATCAGGGTATGGTCGGTCTTCTTCAGTAAGGAATATTTGATGTTCATTTTCTGAATCTATTAGGTTCATATGAGTCCCATCTGTGGGCTCAGTGGATGTAGATGCTTCCGCATAGTTTTCTTGGAAAGGAGGCCTAATATCATGGTCGGGACTGGCCCTTCCAACGTTTGTGTTTTGAGGTTTTCTGAAGTTTGGGTTCCTTATGGCATTGGGTTGTTGGCCTTCCCATGAAGTTTTCCTCTCAACGTTGTCTACTCTGTCTCCCAGCCTGTGGATTCCACTGATAATAGCATCTAGCTTCTGATCGAAGGCTGAGGGTTCTTCCTTGAAGGTGGTTCTTCTCTCGGTTCTGGCTCTGTTTCTTTTAGCAATTAGATTCGCCTCCACACTAACAGCAACATCTTGCATTTCTGCAAGGCTTTGAGGGGCTCTTTCCCTTAACTGATATGCCATCTCAGCATCAAAGCCATCAGGGAATTTGTACAAAGTGAGATCCAGTGGAGATCTTAAATTTTGTGGTATTGCATTGTAAACATTATTAAACCTTGCACAGTAATCCAAAACCGTTTCCTGAGGTCCTCTTTTGATAGTATCATACTCAGATAGTATGTGTAGGGGATATTTCTTTTTCTCCCATCTGTTAATAAATGTCTGGTATAAGGCTTCAGGGTTTAATATGGAATTAGGTGTAAGTGCCCTAAACCAGGTTCTGACATCACCGGTCAAACTTTGGAAAAAAATCTTCATTCTCACACTGTCATCATCAATTTCATAACTCTCGAAGTAATCCTGCATTTTCTTTGTATGTTGTAGGGCGGTGCAGGAGTTTGTGCCATCAAAATAGGTAATTGTTGTCTGGTAGTCATGAGGCATAGCCTCGGGATTAGTAGGCAGCTGTAAGGGCGCATATCTATTAGCCATGTTAATGGGGATAAGCGGAAAAACTGGGGCAACTGGGATAACAGGATCAACCGGGGTAGAAGGAGTGGTAGTGGTAGTAGGAGTATAGGATGGAGGTGTAGAAGAGCTGCTTGGAGAAGGAGGTGATGAATCGGGGGAACTTGGGGTTGACTGAAATAGAACTTTGACAGGGGTTGGAACACCGCTTGGCTGAACTGTTTCAGGACTCACAGCAGTTGGGTCTTCTTGTTTCTTTTGTTTTCTAATGATCTTAGGGATAAAATTCAGATTTTCAAAAGCAGCTAGGCGATTAGGATCAGGGTTTGATCTTGTATGACGCGTTTGATTTTTAGGAGCCAGCTTCTAATCTATTTTTTCGGAAATTTTTCTAAAAACACATGTCGACCGAGACTTTCAAACATCGGTTTCTTCCTCTGTGGAGCTGCAGACTGGTTTAGTGAGATTATCTGAGGAAGTCCCCAGTGGAGTCACCATTATGTTATCACTCAGGTTGTCCCTAGGCTCCTATAGGGACACGACCGAGGTAACCACAAACCAATCTTTGGACTGTAGGTTTTAGCCCACCTGCAATCAGAGAGGGCTCTCTCTTAATGATTTAACTTTGTTGATGATGATTTTAGGCTAGTTGTTGGGTTCAGGGGTTTTGTTGTTTTGTTTGGATGGAAGATGTATGCCAGGTAGAAAATTCCAAGCAGAGGCAAGGTAAGGTGTGATAAGTTTCAAACCACTGGGCATGGAGTCATGGATTAAGGCTTGCTGTTACGTTTTCTTGGTCACGAGAGGATTTTTTGGAGTGGGATAGCTACACATGAGACAATTATCAATTTGCTGAAAGGATGGAATGATGGTCAGGGATGAAAGGCAATTAAGAATATTTCATCAAAACTGACGGGGAGGAGAAGTGAAAGAATGGTTATCTAGGAGCAATTAAGAATTCCTAAATTATCATTCATAAGTGAAAGAAATAGCGTAAACAAGATCATTTAAGTATGCATGTTCATAACTATTCCTGATGAAAACATGAAAAATTGCAGAAATTGACCCTAAGGTGCAGTTAAGCAAATCCTAAGCTATTCTTCTTTTCTGCAATTTAGATGGTGGAATGATGACAAAACAAACATGAAACACTAAGAGAGTTGAGAAACACTTATTCAACCATGTAGAAGCACAGGAATTCCGCAATCACTCCTCGGCCAATTAAACACAACAGACAATTTCAGAATCCATGCTTTCAGCAGTCTTTGATTATAAAAAGTATGACAGTTACAGTGCGAGTCTCTGCTTGAGGAAAATGTCGAAATAACAAAGATCAAGCAACTGATCAACCAACCAACCCCTACTCCATTTTTCAGGGTGGTATATATAAGAAAAATATCTGAAGTCATTTATTACAATTGACCTAAACAGGTCTGTAGGGAAAAGCTTTTTCTAAAAACCTAATTGTTGCTGGAATTAAATGCAAGTAAGTCCTTTGGGCTACGCCAGAGGGAGCTGAATCAAGTTGAGTTGATGAGGTGTCCTGTGTGACTTGGTGCAGTGGTTCTGTCATAATTGTGCATTGATTTCTAGTCCACTGATCTTTTGTGAGTTTAATGTGTAGTCATTTGTGCTGGTGAGCCTTCAATGCGTCTTCAATTCCTTCTTGACTTTCAGAGCTTTCGTTTTAATGTTGGATCTGCCTCGAGCCCTGAGAAAATCTCCTCTGATACACTTTGTCGCTACATGGATGGTCTTCGCCACTTCCTGATACTCTTTGATGCGATTTTTGTCTGCATATTTGATCTGATACTCTTTAATCTTTGTTGTTGGTCTCTCTTTGTCTTCAAATTCATTTAATTTGGAAAAATCGGGCAATTTCGAGCTTTTTCGGTGCAAAAATGGCCAAGGAATCAAAAGATTCCCTAAAGATTCCCCAATATGGCTCATTTCCCGTAGCGATGCGTGACTAGCGCTTCGCACTAATCGCACATCGAAAACTACCTCCATTTCTCATTCCGGAGCTCCAAAGCTCGACTTTCGCGCTTGCGCAAATTTCCGTTTTTTGGCTACTAAAGTCAGCATGATGTCAGTTGTACGGCAGATGACGTTAGCATGCTGACATCAGCAGTGGGGTCCTCTGGTACGGATATGACGTTAGCATGCTGACGTCATCAAGGTGACGTGACCGTACGGTAGGGTGACGTGGGCTGGGCGCAGGCAGTGTGAGGTGATGTGGAGGCGACGTGGTAGGGTGAGGTGGCACTCCTGTTACGTGAGGGGAGGGCGGTTTTGGCTTGTGCATCAGACCGCCTTTGGTACGGAAGTGGTTTTTGTCAGGGGCGGCCTGATGCAATGGGAGTCTGGCACCTGTCCCGGTGTACGATGGTAAAACCGTCGGACATCGGGTGGTAACCTACCACCACAATAGGGTGCCCGATACGAACAAGGGCCGTCGGATCTGGGGGGGGTGATCCGACGGTGGAAGGGAAAGGGAGATGCGCGGTGTTTAATAAAAGAGTGCGCGCATTAAAGGTTTAATTTTTCACGGTGCAGGTGGGTTTAGAACTTTAGGTTAAGGGTTTAATGGGTTTTGGTGCGTTGGAAATTTATTAAACAAACATTAATACTTTCCAAAAAGAAATGCGCGGGGGGATTTTTTGCATTTGGAAAGGGTTTTCTTAGTGTTTTGGAAGGGGTCCAAACACCTGGGAATGGAAATTTATGCAGAAGGAGGGTTCTTACTAAAGTCCAAGTGACTTAGTAATTCCTAGAGAAGTACTTTTGGTTATATTTCAACCAGAGGGAGGCGATATTTACATAAGGGGATTATTTTCATAGTTTTAGTAGGGGGATGGGTAAAATATAGGGAGTTAAATAATAATGTCAGTAGTTAATATGGAGATGACAAGAAAGTGCTAAGTTTTAGAGATCTTAGGCTTCAAAGGGGAGATAGAGTTGTGTAGAGAAAGTATAGATCCTCCTTGAGTGAAGCAAATCTTCACCAAGGTTAATGACATGGAAAATGATCAAACTAAGAGATATCAAGCAGATCTTGACTTCTTTTTGGGGAAATTAGTTAATGATTTGGGTAAGAGGAAGAAAGGGAAGTTAGTTATGTCTGATTTGAGCTCCTCCATATGAAATTGCCTGATGACTGTGACCTGAGTAAAGATGATACTTTAAAAACATGGAAATGAACGAAAATCAAGATTCTGCAACCTCAAAAATACCTACCCAGCCTACTTACCTAACATTTTTTCTTCTTTTGGTTTGGGTGCAGTTAGACTTGCAGACCCAACATTTCAATTTTTTCTTTTTATGCCTTCCTATCTACAAACTACGCTTATTTCTTCCAAGGGCCCAGATTAAGCAGTTGGGCTCCTTTGATTCTCTACCTATCTAAGAATCTGCCAAGATTAAGCTGTTTGGACAGATTTTCATTCTCTATATTCTAAAACAGGAAATTGAAACCTAGGTAGACCAAGATTAAGCTGTTTGGACCTCCCTTTAGATGAGAATTTTACAAAACTGGAATGACTCTTCAAAATTGGAATGCAGTAGATGAACTTTGAGTAGCCTTCTTTCCTTGGTGACTGTTTAGCAAATATGGAGCATTGCAGCATGCAAAGTATGACATATTTGGCATGTAAAAATGTCAATCATGAAATATGAGTAACCTGCTGCAGCAAGAGGCTAACATAATCCACCCAAAATACTTCAAAAGGTGAAGTATTTATACAAAAAATATTACAACATATCTCATAACATTTTGATAATTAATCTAGGAAATCAAAATATCTTCAAGCATGAAGATAGAGACGGATGGAAAACTCCATCATGTTGTCCCTTTTATTGTGATAGTGTTGGTTATTTGCAGTTTGAATTTGAGCTCTTTAAGCTAGTTGATATTTGTATGTTGGAATCATATTTGTCTAACCTTTGACTAATACTCTTTAACTTGTTACTCTTTGACCCTGTTTATCTATCTTTTCACCTGCCTTCAGATTAACTATGGTAACTTATAGTAAATCTATCATTTTTTCCCACCATTCATCTTAAGGTAAATTTACCTTGAGCATCCTTCTATATATCTCAAATGCCTCAGTGTATTTGGCAAATTTTGGCTTTGTGACAAATAGATGTTTCACCTAATGCTCTAGGAATAATAGATTTTCTAAAGTGTCATATAATACTTTTCCTGTTGGCAATGCTTTGACTTTTGAAGTGCTTGCCTATTCCTTGGACAATTTCCTTAATATATCAACATAGTCCAATTGGTTCATAAGTTTTTCATTGATTACCATGGGACTGGGAAGGCCTTTATCCCCCAAAATTTGAAACTTTCCCATGAATCTGGCAATGCCAACCTGCATGTTATGGCATTTTTACTCTAGGTTAAGCATAAAGTTTCTTTTAGAAAGAACCATTTTGATTTTAATGATGGCTTCTATTTTGTCCTCCACATCAAGCTCATTTAGTTAATGCATGTTCTTGTTGTTCAAGAATTGGATGAGTTGATTAGAATCTTCGGGTTGGTTTCCTACATCTTCGTTTACCTTTTGTATTGCTTCGGTGGCCACTTTCACCAATTTTGTTTGCTCAAATATTACTTGAATTGATGGCAAAATATCATTAACAGAGTCAATGATATTGGCCCAGAGCATTTCCTTAGTTTGTCCTAGTGGCCTTTGTAATTAGATCCTTCTCTAGGATCTTAATCTTGTCTCCCATCCTTAGGGCTTTCTGTGCTTATTCTTTCTACTATACTTGGGCAAGATTACAGTAAGTTTCTATGCTTGTTACTTTCTCTTTAAGCCTCTTAAGTTCTGTTGCCTGGATGGAAATTTCTTCCATGGCTTTCACTAAGTTTGTTGTCTTTTCTATTGAGGTACTTGCAGTTGTAGACTCAATTGTGGCTGGCAATCCTATAGCATATGGACCTATTGGTGCTAAGGAGGCTGCCAATGTTGAAGGGGTTGGTGCTGTTATTGTGGGAATGGCATTTGTGGAGGTAGTGGCCAATTCACTATATTTGTACTTAATGAATGTGCCCAATTAATTCTCTATTTCTTTCAATTGGTTATTTAGCTTTAGGACCAAGTCCATGATCTCCTCTTGTCCCTTTTGTGTTTCCAGGACTTATACTGTTTGTGGATGATGCAATGATGGAATTTTGAGTTGCTTCTTCAAAGCAGCTATGTCATCATTCTTCTTCTTTATCAAATTTTCAGTAGCCTTTACATCTTTGGGATTGTGTCCCAACTCAGTGATTAAGTCCTCGAAGGACTTGATTCTGGTGTCTTCTACCTGTGAAGAGGTCTTATCCAATTGGAACTGACTTGATATATTATTCACGGAGATATACAATTGGTGGGTTGCAATATCTTTCCCTATAAATGTGGAGTAAGTCATTTTCCCTATCTATTTTTGCAACTCAATCTGGTCAATACGATGTATGTCCTTTGCCAACACTTCAAAATCTATCTTTTGGAAGTCAGCTGTTGAACTTCGTTATTGTGTGGTAAGCTTCCTGAATGTCATTTTTATTTGTCCTTATTTCATATCATAGGCTGACATTAGCCTTGTTTCGTTGGTAGGTTCCATCTTGAGGTACTGTGCATAAGTTTGGATCTTTAGCCTTTCATTCCTATCTTTGATGTCCTTGTACCTTTCTCTGATATCCTGATCTTTGTTTGCTGGCATCCTAAATAAGGACACTTCAATACTTTCTTGCCTCTCCAACATCTGATTATGACATGTGGAAGGTTCTGGTGTGCCCCCAGAAGGAGTGGCAGGCCTACTTCTTTCTTTCTTTGTGTTGGTGGCTCCTACTGCCTCTTCTGTCACTTCTCGATGAGAGATAGGATTTAACCTTTGCCTTTTGATGAGGCTAGTTTCTACATATGTGCATATGGTTGCTTCGTTTGATGTAGTTACCTCTTCCCTATTTCTTTTGAGGTTCTTCTCCTCATTTAGAGGAGTTTGCAAGGTAAGGGGAGTACTCATCATAGGCTCTAGCAGTCTTGTTTGAGTCATTTCTTCTGATAAGTTGTGTTGTTCTGAATCTTGTTGTACCTGGGATTTTCCTTCTGTGGGTTGTTAACTGTGTGCTTGTGATTCTCCTTGTTCTTGAGATTCTCTTGGTACCTGCATGAAAGAACCTTCATCAAGCCTTTTCTCTAGATCAATTAGTGCATTTTCAACAACAACCTCAGTGCTATCTCTGTCCACTAGAGTATTCTCCACCCATTCCAACTGATTTGCATATTTCTCTATTCCAGGGATTCAGTGGTGAATGTAGGGAGTCATCTTATTTTTCTGTCTTCTATTGCAGATGAAGTCATAGGGGTCATATCTCCACATGAAGCTTTGTTTTAGTTTGAGTATCTGAAGGATTTCTTCTTCTTCTCTTCCAGCTTCTCTGCTATTGCATATAAAGGGGCGTAGTTGATCTTTGATTCTGAGTTGTACCTTCTTTCTTGCTTTAACAAAATGTACCTCATTTGAGTTGATTATCTTCCTATAGTACGCTAGAGAAAATAACCTCATTGGGAGGTATCTGGGCAGTTTATATGGGGCCAACTCATAGCGGTAGATCCTAATTTCTATGTGATTTTGGCACAAGTACCAATCTCCAACTTTGTGTTGTTTTGATAGCTATATGATCCTCCTGATATCTGAACTGATTCTTGGAGGAGGAATTCCTAGTCTGATCGTCACTACATGTCATTGATTGACTCGGCAATGATGGTGAAAAGTATGGTTTATTCAGGGGACATCACTACTCTTTAACATGGAATGTAGTTTGCATGGCAATAATGAATGATTTCAGGGAAAATGTGCACCTCATGGAATTGATACTTGGTCAAATTAGATTCCAATAGACCTATTTTATCAGCTTGGTTTAGGTACTGGTCCATGTATCGGCAGTACAATTTCATAGGGGCTTCAAGGATGAAGGTGGCCTTCATTTGGAAATATTTAGCACTAAGGGGAAGTTGGTCCAGGTCCAAGTGAGCAGTAGTAATTGGCCTAACATCCATTGCGATAAGGCAAAAAATTCTTAGTTCTTGTGGATTTAAGAATGGGGGAGAGTAAATTTTCAATTGTAGAGTAGGTTGGGGCAGTTTCAAGTTCCTTTCAATTTATATTTCTTTTAATTTTTAAGAAACTGAGTAATTTTTCCAGAATTTTAAACAATATTTTTTCAACGGATTTTGGTCTAAATACCTCAAATTTTGAGGAAAATGGGTTCTTAATAGGTTGACTAGCAACTGCAAATGGTGGAAGATGTTTAGTGTTGGCCGAAAGGTAAACTGAATGTTCAATGGTGTCTTTAGGGTGGTGAGTGGATGTAGACTGCAACTTCGACATTTGCAGGTGTGTCCATGGCAGTTTCAGTTGAATTCATGATAAAAGAAATGATTTCGAGGTTTTGGCTTTGTGTGTAAAGTCAACTTTTTCGCGGGTAATACGAATAGTGATATTTTTGGCATTTAGCGGGGGGGGGGGCGCAGTAAGCGGTTTCCATTGCACCACTTTTGGGCACCTGGTGGTATTGGGTGGAGGGCACCTGATTCCATTCATCAAGTGCCACATCACGCTGGGAGCCCAACAGAAAACATCCCATTTTGGGTAGGTAAAGTTCAGATTTCAGGCCCGTCCGATATGGTTAATATCCATCAGATCAAATGGGAGGTGATCACATGGTGATCGAGCGTGGGACATATACAGAGGGTAATGGAGGGGCCCGACTGATGTTTAAGCATGGAGGGATTTAATTAAATGATGGATTAAGGCAGGGTTAGGGTGTTGGGGCCATTAATGGAAGGTTAACTTTTAATTAATCATAAATAAATTAATTACATGAGTCGTTGGGGTTTGGGGAAAAGTATATTTTATATCTAAACTATTCTAGGGATATCAAATTAAAGGGTTTGAATATAACTATACGGGAAAGGGTCTTTTCTTTGGGAATTAATATATATAACTGCTAGGAATTAATATGAGAATGGTGGAAATAAAATTGCGCTAAGTATAATGAATACTTTGCATTTGTTTGCTTTTAGCATACATACATCATAACTTAGGCTAAAAAGTATTTCTGGGGTTTTTGAGCAAAGGGTTTTTTTTTTCATGGGGGTGATCACTTTCCTAGGACAAGAAGGTTTTATCCTTAGGAAAAGGGGTTAATTGGGGGAGAATGAATGAATTGAAGGAGGTTAATGTTTATGAGGGGGTTTTAGTACTTAAGATCTATAAGTCATTGGGCCAAGGGTCTAGTCCCTCCAAAAGTCATAGAAATGCTGTGAGCCTCTTTGACTTTAATACCCTAGGTACATGAAACTTATTTTGGTAAATTAGTTAAGTTAAAGGTGAAATGAGTGAGGGGAAATCAATCAACTTGACTTTGTCAACTTTATGCCGGTCCAATTTCTCATCCATACTTAGAAATTTAGTGATGAAGGTGACCAATATGCTTTTATCTCACATTCATCATAGTTCTACAACCTTTCTTCTACTTACCCACCTACTCATCCTACCATTTACTTCTCTTTATTAGGGTGCATTTGAGCTAGCAAACCCTTATCAAACATTTTTCTTTATTTTACAATGGTAATCTAACTAAATATAACCTTATTACATCCAAGGGCTCAGATTAAACAATTGAGATCTTTAGTTGACTCTACTTATCTACTTATCTGCCAAGATTACACTGTTTGGTCAGATTTTATTCTCTATATATAAGCATGAAATTGAAAGCATGAGGTAGCCAAGTTTAAATATTTTGACTATCATGGATTGTGGCATAGGTTACAAACTTCACAAAATCATCTATTTTGTAGAAAAAATAAATAGTAGTGGCATTTTGACTTGCGCACTTTCATGGTCTTTTATTTCTTGGGGTTCATTTTTCATCTTTTTTGACCTTTTTTATTCTTTTTGTCCTTTGATTTTTCTTTTCGAACATACCCTACTTAAATTTTTTAATTTTTTGAATACGGAAAACATTTGCAAAAAAGAAAAGGTATGTACGTATTACAGGTTTAACCTCAGCAATTTAAAAATTATGACTCCTATTGGTATAGGAACCTAACATAGATGTCAACACCCTTGTGTCCTTACAGAGGATTTGAAAATAGTGCAAGTTTTTACCCTTGAAATCTTGCTTCCTCTGCTTGGGTCCTCTTCTCACCCATGCTTATGACTTATGGGGGGTATTTGGCTTCACCCTCTCACAAAACATGTCATTGAATATAGTGTCACTATTGAGATCTTAATCGAGGCTAGTCACCTTGTCATATGCCACTTCATTTTTTAACTTGATTCTCAGGTCAACCATCTCTATTTATTAAGGAACTAAAATCTCCCAAGCTATTTCTTGAGGGTATCTTTCTCAGAACGTTTATTTGATTATATTTATTATGTTCATATTCCTTGATACCAAAATTGATTGGTTGATTCACTACCTAATTATGTGTTAAATTTGAGTCTATCACATCAATATTTTTAACAATGCACATGATACATTAAACATTCATTTTACATACATATCACTCACACAAAAACACATAAAATTTGTGATTTTATTATATATATAAAAAAAAATTGGTACATAGTTTAAAAACTAATCAACTAAGGCCCTCGCTTCTATGCCATACATATGTGGATCCATAAAAACCACACACCCCTATAGTACTACCTCTACTCATGGTGCTCATGATAACATAAAATCACATTTAGAATGTGGAGAAGTAGGGTGTGATGATAGGATAAGTCAACACCAGCTGAATTACTTTGCCAATGTCTAGCGGTATCTTCCATACTACTTAGAGGAACACCTAAAGTAAGCCCCTCAACATTGTGAGTGAACTCTCGCAAATCCTCGTCTCTATCCTATATCTTTGTTGCAAGTGTTGTTGTGGCATAAGTGGGTGGTACGTGTGTACTTAAGAGAGAATTCCCTATAGGATATGTAGGGTCACATTTTATATCACCAATTATTATGTGTTACTACATTTGCACCCATTAAAAAAAAATGATATATTCCAAAAAATCCAAAAAAAAATCGAAAAATTAAAAATAACAATTTTTTTTAACTTCTATTATAAAAATCCTCATGAGGGGGTAGGACTGTGTTTGGATCTCCCTCAAAAATCCACTTTTTCATAACGATAGTCATCCACTACTAACGTGTCTACTCTCAACTATTTCTAATATGTGTCCAGGTACTAGCCACTGGTGTGTACTCCAACCTCCCTAGGTATGATAGAACACCACCTCACCCTTTGAGGTTTAGTTGGTGGAAGATAGACCATATAATCGAGAACCATTGGTCTCATGAGTGGGATCTTCTCAAGAAAGAAAATTACAAGAAAGCTCTCATAGCCACATATCTAGTCTCTACCTCTCTTTATCTTTATCAGTTGATCGTTTACATTCTCCAACATTCCTTCACACTAGTTGCAAACTGTGGGTTTTAAAAATATTATGCAAAGCTCCAAGTTTGGTTTTGTCACAATATGGGGGGCTTGAGTGCCAACTACCCTAGTTACAGTATATGATAAAGTTTACAAGGTTAGGTCTACTATGTCATCGATATACATCTCCTCTTTCTCTCTTTGCACATGTTCCCTACAATGTTATCACTTCAAACTCTAAACTACCTCTCCAATGGTACTTCGTGCCCCTGATAATAGAAATGGAGCACCCTACCTTGAAAATATTGTGAGGAAGTAAATTTCCTCCACCTCTATGGGGAATGAATCCAAACCAACAATGAATTTCTGGGTATACACATCCCACCAATGAATGATTTCACAAAGAAGAAAGGTCTGTTTTGTCATGCTCGGGACCATAAAAACCTTTAGTAAAATGCAATCCCTTAGGGCATTGATTATTGGTAGATGTCCCATGGCTTGAATTCATATTGATTATGCTATATCTCTCTCCATTCCACCATGATTTCTTTTGCAACCACAACCAAAACTTATCATTCATGGTTGTGTGTTGGCTTGATGGGGCATGACCTAGGTTTAGTGTTAAGCAGCCAAGAAAATCCATAAACTACTGGCCCTTTCGACATAAATCCATGAAGTGTGGACTAAAGTCTAACCCAAAGTAGTATGAGGGAATGCAGGAACCAAGTTTCCACACCCTTAGATGGTTGTCATGTCGGTTATATTTCCTAACACTTCCTTCGTGCAAACTGATAAGACATTTAGGGCTTATTGAAGTATTTCTCTTATTCTTCCTTGAAGCCTCTATGAAAGTCTTTAATCATCCTTCATCGACGCTAAATAGATAGATCAAGCCCTTAAGCGCCTTTTTAATTACTCTTACTTTTGTATTTAATCATATTCTCTTAGTTTCGTACTATCTTAACAAGTAATTATAATTATCGTGTGTGAAGAGATATTCTTACTTGCATTCATATAAAAAAGAGAAACATATACATTCATGCATCAGAGTAGTTAAGAAGAATTTAATTAACATAATTAAAATACACAGGTAATTCAAGGATACTTCTCTTTATTGATAATCCAGATTCCCTATACAAACTTTGACTACCCTCCGCACACAGCTATAGGGGTCCACGGACTCAGCTACAGACTTCTACCCTAGGTCTCTGCCCATTTAGCTCTAGAGCCTCTACCTACACCAATACTCTTCGCTCTTAGCTCTCACAAACCCATCAACTTACTCAAAACTCTACCAAAAACTTATGAACTGCCCTAGACTATTCTAAGACTCCATTCTTATACAATCCCATGGTCTATGGACTGAGGATAGATGCGATCAAGGTGACACAAACTATATAGACTAAGGGTTGAAACCTTTTTTGACTATGTACATATTTTCATTCCGTGACCACAAAATGCGAAGACTTTACATTATTTACACAAAAATTAGGCTTTTAGCCCCAAAACTCAGGCTTTTAACCCTAAAATTGACCCTAGGGGACCCGTTCCCAACAAGCTCCCAACACAAATATGGTGACTCTCCCCCGAGACACTTTGCTAGTGTGGAGATCCTATCACGAAGATCTCCCAGCTCCACTTGTACCACTATGACTTCGACAGTGCATTGTGTTCCTACCTACTTTAGCTGCTTGACCAACTACTCTGTTGCTAGCTCTATGATGTCTACATGTATTCTCTACTGTGTGGCCTGCAAACTGGCCAATTTCCATTCAATGGAGGTAGTGAGTACATAGGCCTCCTCTAGCTAAGGCCCCAATATGGCCTTGAGTACTGTCTCCTTGCATTGAGTTGCATGCACCTATTTTTTCAGCGCCTTTGCTTCCTACAGCTTCACTAACCTTTGTGTAATGGCGATGGTGCATGTCGTCACTCTAACCTCATCATATCTTTGTTATAGCTCTTTTTCCTTTGTTTCCAGCCTTTGAAAAGTGGGATCCTCCTCTAGGTTGGTGACTACTTCGAGCGACTGCTCGAAGAGTGTAGTGCACTCCTTCACGGCAGCATCTATATCTGGTACTTCATCTTTGACAGCAGTCGTGTGCTGCTCTTTAACCTCTGGTGGAGTCAAAGGCTCGGCCCTCAACTTGAGCTCTATAATTTCAAGGTTCAATTGAAACTAAACCTTTGCTAGCTCTATTCTCGCATCATGTACTTTTGTAGCAAGATTCCAAATTCTCACATCCACTCGCACATTTTTAAGAATATCCAGGTTTGGCACAGTCCTATGTGCATCATCCATCACCTTGGTCATGTGTTAATTCTTTTCCATGGCGGCCTTAGGAAGATCAATGATAGAATTCTTCTATGCAGCCAACTCAGCATTGTTTACCTTCTACTCATTGATAACATTTAGGGCATGCTATTATCAAGCCCGAAGTTCCACGATCACACCATCTTGCAAGGTGTGAATGGCTTCACTTTGAAGTGTGGCTAAATTTAGACCCACCGTCTTGAGCGTGCTGACAGTGGCCCTCTTGTCTTCTGATTCTATAGCGTGTGCTCCATCCGGCAGCACCATGGCCCGAGGATCTGTTCTGCACATTGTTTTTGCTGCCTCCAATGTTCCCGACGCCAAACTAGTTGAATCTGCACTGCTTTGCCCCACACTCGTATGTACCTATGATGCCTGGATCTGCAACTCATGTAGACCCATTTGAATGGAACTCATGGCCATTTGTTTTTGCTTCTTGAATTGTTCCAGCAGTTGTGCGGTCGCAGCCCTCACCGCATTGCTAATATCATTGAAATCACCCTCTATCAAGGTGATTGGGTCGAGGGACATTTTGGTGGCTTTGGACTTCTTTTGTAGCCCTTCCTTTTCCTACTCCCTATTATTCTTATCTTGGAATGGATTAGTCTCCGGGTCTGCTCCTTGCCGGTCAAATCACTGCTCTTCTTGTTCAGTCTCTGGGGAAGGAGATTTCTAACTTCTATCTGAGTCGCACTGCTCCTCTTCTTCTAGACCTTCTGTCTTATTTTTGGCAGTGCAATCTGCTTTGGCATTGTCCTTAGCATTTTTCTTCTCCTTCTCAACCAACTGTTCCATCTTTAGTTTGGCCTCTTCCTTCTTGCACTTCATTGGAGACTTGCTAGACCCAGTTGTCAAGTCTAAGGTTGTGCACTGCTCTGCTGGTTAACAATCGAGGACCATCAAGGTCGCATCCTATGTGGCAAGGTATGGAAGGTCATACCACTTTTTCTCAGTGTCCATTCGTGCTCATGTGGAGACACATTGGAAGTCTACCTTAAACTCCACATACTCTGCCAATTGGTTGAAGACAGTCAGTGACAACCGCGGTTTGTGGTTGATGGCCATGTTGATACTCATCTGCATCAAGATCCAAAAGATCTTGATATCCTTGACCCTTTGGGGATCCTTAGTGGCCCAGAGGGAAGTGAACTTTGTTGCTTCTAGTAAATCATGTGCGAGCGGGGGACTAGTACTATGGTTAGTAGTAGCCATGCATAGTGAAAGGTTTTATTGTGCTCTTGCACCTCTCTATAGTTTGTGATGAACTTGTTGTATAGGTAGTGTTCCTAGTCGAATTGTACACCCTGCATGCACTGGGTTGCTAATGAGACAACCAGTGATGACACTTCATCTGCACGACACTTTCTAATAATTTTCCCTGTAGGGATCTAGGTGGTTACTTTGACCGCGGGGTCAGTTATACTATAAATGGAGTAGCGACATGGTTTCTTGACAACTTTAAATTTGTCCTTCATATTCTTGATGAGGTTACGCTCACCTCTCTTTCTGCCAAATGCCATAGCCAGATTTAATCCTGAATGAGGCAGTCGAGTGATCTTATGGATCATCATGTCAGTGATTAGTATTGGTTCTTCCAACCATAAGCACCCATCGAGCACCAACGACAACATTTGTTTGATCAATATCATTGTTATGGGTGCAAGATTATAATGCAACACCCATAGCATGTTTAGAAATCCTGTCTTGTCCACCACTTTTATACATTTCCTTGGCTCCAGCGTGGTCACACCAGTGTCCTTATAGAAGCCACAGTGTGTGAAATAATTAGTTGCTAAGTGGGGAAAGTGCTTTGTATCGAACAAATCCAATCCTCCAGCTTTAAAAGGGGGACGCATGTTAGGCATGGTCTGTGAAATGTGATCTTGTCTAGCAACAATGGTGTATGCAACATGACCTTTCTCTCATCAATGTCCTTGGGTACCTTTTCCTTACCTTGGTGCAGAGGAATGTATTCAAGTAGTTTAGAGATAGGGTCGGACCCTTTAACATCAACTTCCTCATCCCCCATGTCAATTTTTTCCCCACCCATATTGATTTCTTCACTGTCTTCTTCAAGTTCCAAGTCAACTACCGTTCCCTTCTCCTTTGCGGTGGGCTTTTCCTTCTGCGAGTGTTTTTTGGGTGACACTCGCACCCGTGGTGTTGCTTTCTTCTTATCTTTCTTCATTTTCAGACCCTCTTTGGTTGGCTTAGGCCTTAGCCTGGGGGACTTCGGCGATTTGGGTACCTCTGCAGGCACTTCAATGCTTTCTATCTCCAGGGCAGCTTCCTCAGCTACCATTGCTTCTCTAGCACTCACGTTTTCTATGGTCACCAACATCATAATAGACAACAACTCCCATGTTTCCTTTGGAAAATTCTCAAACGCTGAACTTGCTATCAAAGTTTCAAAGTACTCTCGGCTCGTATGTGCCTGAGAGCTCAACACCTCAATTCTTAAAATGCCAAATGTTTTCCATTGGGTAGCCACCTGTAATTTATAGGCATTTTGGAATTCAAATATGACCATTCACCCCATAACTTGTTTATAAATGTTTGACTGGTGGTAGATTTTCAATGACCATGCCCTTAAATTCTAACTTAAATGATGGCCCCCATTCCATTTAGTCATTTTCCCACTATCAAGTCATGAACAATGACCATAACAATCACTTTCCAACTTCCCTAAGTGGTCTCTTCTTCGATAGCACAGCTCCCTGCACATTTCTGCTGACACTATGATGTTCCTTCATTCCATGTAGTTTCCCAATTGCATAGCTCCACAACCCAGGCAGTGTATTTTATAGTCCTATGCCTCCTTTCAGCTACTTGGAGTGCTAAGACTATGCTTCCATCATGTAGTCATCTAGCCAGATTTCCGATGTATGGCTTCAATTGGCTACCATTTACCCTCCTTGGGAATGGATCTCTATTCAACTACCAACTAAACTACTTCACCATCGGTAATCTCCTTGATGGCATAGGGCCCTAGCCAATGCATCTGAAATTTTCTTGGAAATTTATCAAACTTGCTGTCATATAATAGAACAAAATCATTTGCCTTAAAGGTGCGCAGTTTGATGTGTCGATCGTGCCATTCCTTTTCATGCTCCTTTTGAGCTTGTTGATGGAATTCAACTAGAAATATATACCATTCATATGAATTCCACTATGTGTAGACTAGGTACAATGTACTCAATAGGCATCACAGGTTCTATGCCGTCAACGAGTCTAAACGAATTTTCTCTAGCCAACTTCTTGAAAGTCATTCTATAAGACCATAGCACCGTGGGCACGTGCACATCCCAGTCATTTATTGAGCATTGCAAACCTTTGTTAGTTCTCTCTCCAATATTTTATTAAACGCTTCCACCGTCCCATTAGCCTTCAGATGATATGGCGTGCTCTTTTAATGGTAAACCTGAAATTCCTCTATCATCACTCTGATCATCTCATTAAGAAAATGCATATCACGATCGCTCATTAAAATCTGTGGAAAACCAAACGTTGTCAGTACGTACTCAGAGATGAATTTTGTTGCTCTTGCACTTGTACAATCCTTCATAGGTTGCGCCTCCGCCATCTAGTTAAGTACTCAGTCATGATGGTGATGTACCATGCACCCATCTTCTTCCCTGAAGGTTGAATTTGTCCCAAAAAGTCAATCACCCATTTATCGATGGGCTATAATGATATTTGTAGATTCAGTGACAGCTCATCCCTGCACGAGGGTTTGCCAATCCTTTGGCACGGGTCGCATGCCCTACAATATGCTTTTGAATCCTTATGCAAGGTCGTCTACCACAACCCAGCACGTAGAATCTTTTGTGCTATTGATTTTATTGCATAATGACCTCCCACAACTTTGCCATGAGCCTCAACGAGGAAACTGTTACATTCATACATTGGCACATAATGTTGCAATATTTCATCTGATCCCATTTTGTACAAGTACCTTGCAATTACAGAAAAGTTTGTCGTGGGCACCAAGAGTTCCTTTTTCTGTTGACCTGCATATCCTTCCTGAGCTGTTCCTGTTGTCAAGAAGTGTATAATATATTCGAAGTGGTTTTTTGTGATGCACATTGCAAATGGTTACGCATTATGTAAACTTTCATCCAAATTAATAGGCTCTTCTCAAGTTTCAATGCACGATAGACGATCCGGTCCCGCATTCAATCATCCTAGTTTAACAATGACTTGAAAGTCATATTCCTGGAACAACAACAACCACCTACATATATTACCCCCCAACATAGGCTTTTTGTCCAGGAATTTTAATGCATAATGGTCTATATACATCTTAAAATGTCCACCAAAAAGATAATGCCTAAACTTCTGGAGCACGTACACCATAGCTAATCCTTCGTGCTCTATCATGGAATAATGTTTCTCAGCTTTGGGTAACTTCCTACTTGGGAATTCTATAGGGTGATACAAGTCCCCTTCATCAACTTGTGTTAGTACCATTGCTAGTGCAATACATGACACATCGACATGCACATGAAATTCCTTCTTCCAATCGTGGAAGACTAGGATCGTCGCAGTGACCACTTTCTTCTTTAGCACATCCACGCTCTTTTGGCATTCTTCATTCCAACAGAACATAACATCCTCCTTTGACAGTTTTTCCATCGGCATGGTGATTTGGGCATAGCTTTTGATGAATTTCCTATAGTATCCCGTATGCCCTAATGTTGCATGCAAATGTTTCACACTCCTTCGTGCTTCCAAATTTATTATGACCACGAGCTTTACAAGGTCTACCATCAAGCCTTCTCTGCATGCCACATGACCCAACAAGATCCAAAAAGGGACATAAAACAAACATTTCTTCAGATTGAGCTCTATCTGGTACTTTTGTCATGTATCTAGCATCAAGTGCATACTTTCCACATGGCACTTTACCAATCCAAACATTGTCGAACTATCAAAGTATACGTCCAGAAATTTGTGAATGAAATCCTTGAATGTCATGATGACTATGCACAAAAATATCGTCGATGAATTCTTCAGCCCAAAAGGCATCATCATATACTAGAGGAATCCCTATTCAGTCATAAAGGTTGTCTTACTTTTATCCTTCGGTGTGATCTTGATCTGATGGTACCGAGAGAACCCATCAGTGAAGGAATATGCTTCTTGGCAGCAAATGGAAATTGTTTGTCGCATGTTTCCAACTACCTAGTAGATAGCACACTAGAGCGCAGGCCCTTTACCTAGCCCTACCATATTTTCTCGCCTCAGAGGCATTGGTTTTCCTGCTACAACATAATCTGTGAAAAATGGACAGTGATCTTTGTCATGCCACTAGCTTTTTCACTTTATGCACCACACTTCATTGCTTGCCTCTCGCTGAGCTATCCTATCTTTTTTCATACTCTGCATTTCAAGGAAAAGGTTTTGTAACTACACATGAATCTACTGAACTCCCATATTATCATTTTGCATTGCTGTCTAGTGCAATCTTATTGTGATTTCAAGAGCTTCCACTCAGGTCCCAATCTTTTGTTGTGTTAGCGCAACCCTTAGATGATACAGGAGCAAGGTCACAAACCATTCACAGTGCTACCCATCAGTCAGATTCAAGTTAGCCTCGTGGATCATACACTTCAATTTTTGATCCAAATCCCAAGGTGTCTCACCAGTCTTCATCATGATCACTTTGAATCCCACAATTGATTGCACTTCAGACTTAGGTCTACAGAATGCCTTTTTTAGCTTAGTTTGGATATCCGCAAACACGAACTTCAGGTTATCCATGTAGTACTTAATGTACCAAGTTAGTGTGTGGTAATGCAAAGCACTAACGAACATCGCTTCCTTCATTTGATCATATGTGATACCCAGAGCTTCCCATACAATATTTACGACAAACCAAAATTGGTCTAGATCTTCATTTCGCACACCTGTTGAACATAGATAGATTCACGGAGTTCACCATATTGAATGATGGCAGAGGTGGCCATAGTGTGCATGAGGGTGTAGGAAGTGGAGGTGAATATGGACATGGTGTGGGTGGATGAGGTATTCACGAGAACCCTTGATTTAGCAACTAAAAAGCACTCTATAGAGAAGCTTGTGTTGCTCCCTCGTTGTCACTCAGAGGAGGTTCAATCAACGGGCTATATTCAAGGCATTTTCTTCCTCCTTTTGTGAAATATCTTTCAATTCGCATAGCCCCAAACATCAAGGTAATTGCATAACCCGCTTTTCGCAAAATAACATATTAATCCAAGTATTTAATGATTTTAATACTTACCTTATGGCCCTTTGAAGAAGTAGCGCTCTGCTTTGTTGTAGCTAACCAAAGTATCAACCACGAATACTGTTAGAAATCCTCCTATGATACGATTGATCCAATGATTGACAATGTGCATGATCTTATGTTCAGAGACTTCCAATCTCTACACTGACTTCGTGGTGTAGACAATCAGATCGTGAAGCCTCCACCTTCCTTGGCCCTCTCCAAACTTCGCGATCCACTCGTATAATTCAACAGGGTAGGAAAAAAAATTATTTCTTGTATCTTTGTGTACATATATCTATCTAACCACTATTCTTTCATCAATCACAGATTCTTGTTTTCATGTGCCGCAAATTCATTGATCTTTCTACCTAAACAATCTTCCATCTCTTTCTTAGTTGGATTCCAGTGATGTGAAATCACACATCTCGTTATGAAGATCCTAGTCCCAGTAACATAACCATTTGTTGCCTTGATGGGCCCTCACCTAGGTTCAATGTTAAGTAGCCAAGAAAATCCCTACACTACTGGCCCTTTGGGCATCAATCCACGGAGTGCAGACTAAAGTCTCACTTGTAGCGATATGCGGGGATGTAGGAACCAAGTTTCCACACCTTGATATGGTTGTGAGGTCAGTTATATGCCCTAACCTTTCTTTCACATAGACCAATAAGCCTTTTAGGGCTTATCAAAGTATTTCTCTTATTCATTCTTCAAGCCTCTGTGAAAGTCTCAGATCATCCTTCACAGACCCTAAATAGATATATCAGGCCCTTACGCGCATATGTAACTACTCTTACTTCTATATTTACTCATATTCTCTTAGTCTTGTACTGTCTTAACATGTAGTTATAATTGTCATGCATAAATAAAGATTCTTACTTGCATTCATATAACAAAGAGAAACATATAGATTCATGCACTAGAGTATTATTAAAACATAAACCCAGTGTTCAACATAACATAATCGCATGCAATTAACAAAAGTAAACTACAGAGATAATTCCAGAATACTTCTCTTTATTGATAATCCAGATTTATAGTACAGACTCTGATTACCGTGCGCACATAGCTGTAGGGGTCTACACACTTAATTGCGGACTTCTATGCTAGGCCTCTACACACTCAGCTGCAGAGCCTCTCCCTAGACTAAGAATCTTCACTCTTAGCTCTCACATACCCATCAACTTACTCATAACTCTACCGAAAACTTATGAACTACCTTAGACTTTTGAAGGCTCCATTTTAATACAATCCCATGGTCCACAGACCAAGGGTGGATTTCATCAAGCCAACACAAACTATCTAAACTAAGGGTGGAAACCCTTTCTGAATGTTTACATCTTTGTTCTCCGTTGCAAAAATATGTGGATACTTTACATTCTTTACACAAAACTTGGGCTTTTAGCACCAAAACTTGGGCTTTTAACCCCAAAATTGACCCCAGAGGACCTGTTCCCAACATCGTGTAATTAACGAAGCAAGCCCTAGTAAAAAAATGAAAATTTGAAATTGGAAAAAGAAAATTGAAAATTACATCCTAAATGCTAACATCGAACAAAGAAAATATTGCCACAGTTACTTGCATGCCACAACATGCAAGGAAATGTGCTCTTTCATTCGAATTTAATCCATTCCATGCATGTGATAGAGAACATTTTTCACAAAAAATTAAAAATTTCTTCAACAAAACTCTATGGCCAAATGAAAATCATGCTTGATTGATTGACAAAGGGATGAAATTGAGTTACCTAGATGAATATGCTCCTTTCTTGGCTCCTCTTGCTCCTCCTTTCCCCAGTACACAATATATTGGAAGTTCTCTCCTTCTCTTTTCCTCAAAACACAATATGACAAAATGAGGAGGTGTGTGTTTCTTTATAATAATTTTGGCATATGAATGAATATTCAAATTTTAATTTTTGAGCTTGAGAGGGTTTTGGCATAATAATTGTTTTTCTAGTTTACATTTCCATGAGGTTTGGTTAGTGATCCCTTTATTCTCCTTCTTGAAGGTCTTATTTAAATCAATGGGATTGAGGTACATTTTCTTTACTGGTATATGGGGGTAGGTCATTTTTCTGTCTCCACTACATTCTGACCATCAATTCCATTTTTAGGCCTTAGTTCCCTCCCCATTACGTTCCACTTTTAGCCCTTCTCCTTTATGCACATAGTAGCTTGGTAGTAGAGCGTACCTACTCATGGATACCCTAGTTATCACCATTTTTCCATCTTGGTGTCCATGCAGTCATTTTATTACCTTTAAAAATCTCTCCTTTTGACCCTCCATGACCTATAATTTGAGCCTTGTGTCCTCTTCTTCATGGTATTTATGGCCTTTCCCCAAGAAGATTCCACACTATATCCCTTGTGATTGCCACTTTTTCTCCACCTATTTTTGGAATTTTCACCTTGGTTTTTCTCTTCCGTCATCATAATCTGCTCAACCTACCATTTTCTCTCACTTGGTGTTTTACTCTTTCTTGCAAAACTGATGTGATGAGTTATCTCATTAGCCAACCTCTTGTCATCACTATGTCATGAGTAGTTCCATCATTACGAGAATTTGTTTCCATCCTTTATACCACTCATTTACTCAGAAGGAGTTTCCTTTAAACTCCTTTTAGACTCCATAATTTAGAAGATATTTCTGAGTAAACTTGTCTCCTTCATGCTTCTAAAATTATTTGAAGGATCATATATCTCATATAAGTTTAAACCTTTTCTACATTGAGATGGACTAGTTATGAAAAAGGATAACCCTAGTCTACTACGTCTAGGACGTTCTTGCTTGTATACTTTTATCTCTCTTTTCGGCTCGAGGGACAAGTTTAGGAAAAAGGAATTTATAAAAAGAGAAGGGAGGGAATATTTATTTCTATTAGTAATCAAATGGAAACATTATTTGCATCAACCTTGAACATGACAACTGTCTATTTCATTATCTCATAGCTACGTTTGAGTTACCCTAGGAATCATACCATCTATATGAGTCTCTCTACTCCTTTGACTAGTTACTCCTCCAATCACATGGAGCATGCCTCAATGCCTTGAGCATCATTGCATGATATCACATTTTTCTCATTAGTCATGTTGTTGAGTCACTCTTGTGTCATGTTGCAATGTGTTCAAGGGATGTCTCAACCTATGTTGGCCATTTGCAATAGCATGTTGACCTTTTTCAGTTGAGCATCATTGTGTCAGTTGTACTTCATTTCTTCATGATTTAATCCATACATGACATCGACTTGGTATGTTTCATGCTGATTGATGGGGGATACATTAAATCCCTCCTTCGATGGATGTTCTCCTATCGAATTGAACTCATTATCCAAGAGCTTGATGTAGGAACCAATAGTATGTTTGAGCTTGTAGACCTTAGTGGAAATCTTCCTCGCGATTAACAATGGGTTTACATCATTGGGTCTTGATTGGTCGGGTCCACTAGTGTTTGATTTAAGCTCATTTATTCACACTTCGTGGAATGTATTAGGTACCTTGGGGTCCATTTTCCTTATTGATGGATCCCCTTGCATATGTTACTGGTTTACCTCATTGGTTGGTCACAACACATTTTCTACCAGGTTCGATATCATATCATCTATTGGCATGATGTCCACTCGTACCATTGGGGTTATGGCGAACACCCTAGGTTATGGACATCTCACTATTATATGTCATCCTTTTGAGGCTTCATTGGAGTTATGTATCATTTATCTACTTTGAGGACTATCTTCAGACACTTCTCTATTTTCCATGTGTCCATAGTCCTATTGATATATCTTATGACATAGATCAACATTGTATTTGCTTGTGGTTATGCTATATTTATCAAGTCACGTGGATCCACTATGTATGAATGTCGTGGCCATTTTCTAACATTTAAAGTCATGGATCCATAGTCTATTTTATGGTGGCCATGTTCATTATCTTCTTCTAACCAATAATGTGTATGCCTATCTTAGTGATGTATTAGCACATACGATACTTTAGCTCTAGAGTCCTCCAAACGACATCCTTGTCCTTGTCTCCTCACTCTTATTTTGACCTCAGAGCTTTATCATAATTTATTTTAGCAATTACCTTCTCGTATGACCTAACACAATAGGGGAAATCTATTATCAACCTATTTTTCACCTAAGCTCAGTGTTCCTTAACCTTCATTTCTATTTAACATTTTCCAAGCCTTAGACACTATTTGTCTAGTCATATATGCCAATCCCATGAATGGAGGCCTATGAGAGTGACTAGAACCTCCCAGTCACTCTTAGGCCTTTTTTTTTCTGCTGATGCAAGAGTTGGACCTTTAATTTCATTAATTATAAAATAAAATACATAGAATACAAAATTTCCCGCATGGTTGTTGACCATGGAGAGTCCCCATCAAAACCTGAAACTGGGCTCAAAGCACATGCTTCCCTCCCTACAACCAAACCTTACATTTCTCAAAAGAAAGATACAAGAGTTAGAATACAAACCCGAGAAGAACAATAATGTCAATAATAAAAAGGTTTCACATCCACCTGTCTTCTTAACCTGTGGCTCAATGGCTAGAGTGAAAAGTTTTTTGATACCTAGGACAACCTCTTCCCACCAAATCCTAACTTGCTTTGTAATCTTAACTGTTGAACCTGTCCATTCGATCCAATGACTATGAACAATTTTCTATGATAAGAAGCTCGTCGTTTACCACTAGGACCCGCATAAAAGCACTATCAATCTCATCTGTTGATCTACTTTGTATGATCCAACAGTTGAGACTGATATCGCACTTTCCTACCTTCATACACGTTAGCGTGCAATGAGGGTCGTATTCCTCCTGCCCCCACTGCCACGTGGAGCACATTGTGTGGAATCGCTCCCAAAAAGGAAATACCACTTCCCACTTTTGCAGGCCATGATCACCAGAAAACCACTCGAGCCATGGTAAAGTAGGCCAATCGGAAAAACCTCTGGTTTCATTGCCTCCAATGGACTCTGGCTCTCGACCGCTCGCTGCGTCAACCCTCCTTGATCCGGTGTGTTTTAAAGAATTTTCCATTCTTCCTGGTATCCAAAAACCATTTTTTCCTCGTTGTTGCAACTGGAAGCTATAGTGAACAAAATAACCTGGGAATTGCCTGTTGGCCACTGCAAGCCACTCTCAAAAGGCTCGACAGTGAGCAAACCTCTAAATAAACAACTGCTGGTTAGTTGTGCCCGCCTCCATGGTTCTCTTAGGGAACATTATATTATCTTCATCTGCTTGGTTTTGGCACTCCGTTTTTAATCTATTTCGAGGGAGTTCTTGCCAGTTTGACGCCACTCTATTATCTATGTAGATCACTCCTTGAATAGCAAGCAAATCTGCCAGTTTATTGGCCTTTCTTCACACATGTGCGAAACTAACTATTCTTAGGCTCTTTACATGATTGTGAATCCATTCAAAGACTTGGATCAACCTCCAGTTTCTTGAGGGTTTTTCTGGTTTCATTCCCCAACTTAGTCTCTTGATGGAGTTAATGATTAACTCAGAATTAGCTTCAATGATCGTATTTTGGCGGTTTTCCTGAACCAACAACTCAAGACATTGTTCCATGGCCATTAAATCTGCCATGTTGTTGGTGGCTTTTCCTAAATGACCATAGAAGATAAATAGAATATTTCCATTATCATCCCTTAACACTGCTCCATGGCCAGCCGTGCCTGAATTACCTTTAGAAACTCCGTCAATGTTGAATTTCAGAAAACCCTTAGCGGGTGGGTGCCAGAAATGTAGCTCAAGATCCAAAATTTAAATTTTCCTCACTAAGCCATGAGGAAAAAGTCCCTGCAACTCTAGCTTACAGAGAATCCTCCATTTTGTTGCAGAAGTGGGATTCGTGGGGAGATTTCGAACTATAGTGCCAACAATTTCCTTAATCTGTTTTAGGATCAGATCATAGAGATACTGGGTAGGTTTCTTAACATTCTTGAAGATTCTATTGTTCCTTTCTTTCCAGACATTCCAAACAATGAAGCTCGGTGTTAGTGCCCAATCTGAACACAAAACTTCATTATTCAAAAAGTTCCTTCTCTAATTGGTGAGGATATTGAAAAGACTTCCAATGTCTCTATCAGATTGTTAGAAGATAGAGGTGAAAGAATCCCATAATCTGGAAGTAAAAGTGCGGTTGTTGAGATGGTGCTTCATTGTCTCCTCTTGATCTTTAGAGAGCTGGCATTTGGAAGGCCTCATGACACCCCTCTTCATAATGTTATCCTAGTGCACAATTTTCCTGTGCAGTACTAGCTACATAAAAAGTTTAATTTTCATCCAACCTTCATGCTTCCATAGGTTTTGCCAAATTCTGTCTGGAGCATGGGAATCTAGTTCAAGGAGTATGAGTTTAGCTTCCTTGAGATTATAGCTTCCCTCATTATAGTTTCCCCATCTCAGCTAGTCATGTCCCCTTGAAACTATAATTTTCCTTTGTTCTAACATCTTCATTAGTCTCTCAGCCTTAGCTTTTAGGGGACTATCGTTTCTGAGATCAAAATTCCTCCAGTTTCTCCATTTCCCTAAATTGTTGTTTTGATCCCAAAAATACTTAACCGTGGTGAGCTCCTTGGCGTCTGTCTCTGCTTTGAGGTCATCCAAATCCTCCTTTAACATAATAGGTTCTTGTTTCCATCTATCCTCACAGAATAAGGCTAAGTCTCCCTCTCTAATTTCCCAAAAGCTATTATCTCGAATTATGCCTCTGTTTTCCGAGGATTTATTTCATATATGTGATCCTCTTATATTATCATCCATCCTTATCTGGTCATTATCTAGCCAAGATCTTGCATATGTTTCTTTCCAAATGAGAACCTAATTTGGCTCTGGTTCTTTTATCCATCTCCACCATAATATTTCCCCTAAAACCTTGCTTAGAATCTCAGGATTATCCAATCCAAGACCCCCATGGTTTCTGGGTTTACAAAATTTTTCCCAGGCAACTAAGGCCCATTTATTCTTTTCTTCCCCCCTGCCCCATAGAAAGTCTCTTTGTATGTTTCTCATTTGATGCAGGATTCCTTTAGGAGCAAGGATAGCTAAAAGCATAAAGACTGGGATTGATTGTAGTACATCCTTTGTGAGGACCAACCTGCCAGCCAAGTTTAAAGATCTCATAGTCCATTTCTTGTTTTTGTCTTGTAATTTGTTAATTATCGGCTCCCAGATGCTCTTGTGTAATAGTTCAACAGTTAGAGGAGAGAATCTCTTTGAAAGCCTAGAATTCTAGATATGTTCCTCTGAATAGCAATGTTAGTATTGAAGAAAAAAATCTTATATTTGAAAAGATTTACTTCCATAACTAAAGCCATGGAAAAGTCACTGAGATTTTTTTTATAAGGAAGAGCTTCTTTGATTGTAGGGATTCCTTGCAGCATGGTGTCATCCACAAATTGTTGGTGAGTCAAGGCCTATCCATTGTCCAAGAGTTGGAGACCCTTGAGTTTACGAACTTCTTTTACATTCTTGACAGACCTACCTAGTCCTTCCATCATGAGGATGAAGAGAAAGGGAGAGAGTGGGTCACCCTACCTAAGGCCTCTGGAAGCAATGAAAGTCTTCGAAGGAGAACCATTGACCAGAATTGAAAAACTGGAAGAAGTGACCAAAACCATGATTCCTCTTACCCATTTGTGGTCACTCCCGAAAGAAATAAGAACTTTCCTGATATAAATCCAGCTGCATGATCATTCCAACCTTTCTTTTGTTAGTAAGAGAGTGCACCACTTCATCTGCTTGAATGATGTTATTAGGAATTTGCCTTCCTTCCACATATCCATATTGTTCCCATGAAACTAGTGAAGGAAGGAGGGGTTTGATTCTATTTGCTACAACTTTAGATATTATCTTGTAAACCACGTTGCACAAAGGTGTAGGTATAAACCTATCAGGGGTCTGAGCCAACTCCTATTTAGGTATCACAGCTATAAAAGAGGTATTCAGAGCCTTCAAAATGGTTCTGTTCAATCTGGAATCTTCAATAACTTGCAGAACGTCCTGTTTGACAATATTTCAGCAAGCTTTGAAGAAGTCAACATTGAAACCATCCGGGCTTGTCACCTTCCCATTCTGCATTTCTTTGAGTACTCCACTGACTTCCTCTTCAGTCGCTGGCCTGTAAAGGTTGACATTATCCTCTCTAGAAACCATCCTGGGTATATGCTTAGTGAAGTCCCAGATGTGGAATTCTCTATCATAACAGGTTTCCTTTGCTCTGCTTTGAAAGTGTTGAACTAGAATTGCTTCTATTTCTTCATGAGAATTGAGAATATTTCCCCTTTCATCCTTGATCAAAGAAATTCTTTTATGAGCTCTATTTTCTATGGTGGATTTGTGGAAAAATCTAGTATTACATTCACTTTCTTTTAGCCACTGAACTCTAGATTTTTGTCTCCAAAACATTTCCTCTTGTTTGCATAAATTCTCCCCGTTTTGTTGATATTTGGTGGCTTCATCATTTCTGACTTTGTCATGTCCCTCCATGGTAAGGGCTTGGTTGAGTTACTACATTTTACCTTCAATAGTTTTTTTCTCTTCAAAGATATTGCCAAATTCATTCTTGTTCCAATCTTTAAGCCGGAGCTTGATGTGTTTTAATCTTTTCTGAAGAAGGAACATTCTGGTGCCATGAATTTTTCAATCTTCAAACCACCATTTGGATATGTTGTTGATGAAATCTCGGTGGGAAAGCGAGATTTTCTCAAATTGAAAAGGTTTGTTCCTTGGGGTGCCAATGCCTAAACCTCTAGTTATACTAACCAGTGATTTGAGCCTCCTAAGGGGAGCATTCTTGCTACCAATTCCTTTTCACTGAACATAATATCCTCTGAGATTATGAATCTATCTAATTTTGAGGCCACTTGAGATTCTCCTCCTCTTTTATTATTCCAAGTAAAGATTCCATTACTCATTACAATGTCCACCAGCTTCATCTTATCGATAAAGGTTTGAAAAGCCAAGAGTCTTTGCCTAGAACTCTAGTTCCCCCTTTTTTCCCGTAGGTGATTTGATCATGTTGAAATCACCTCCCAAGATCTAGGGTATTTCTGCATGTCTATCTCTAAGACTCTCTAGAGAGTTTAGAAGCCCGAGTTTGTCATCCATTCTTTGAGGGTCATAAACATTCATCACCAGGTAGGTTTCCTTATCTCCCACAGGTTGAATGACTACAAATAAATAATCCCTAGATTCCTCTGCATATATTAAGTCAATTTTTTGTGGATTCCAAAGAGTGAGAATACCTCCTGATGTATTCTCTGCTTTGACTTCCAGAAACTCAAATCTATTGAGCCATTTACTATGGATATCTCTTATCTTCTGGATGGAACACTTAGTTTCCTCGATGAAAATCATATCCAGAGCTACTCGTTTCATTCTATTATTCAGTAATCTTTGTTTTTGTTTACTACCTAGACCCCTGATATTCCAGGAAGTGAACTTCATAATTAAAGATTAGTAAAGGAGTAACTGGATAGGTCTTTCATCTTACTTGAATCTATCATTAACTTTCCACATTCCATCAACAACTCATTCTGCTTTCTTCTACCTCTTTTCTTCCCTAGGTTTCAGGGTGCTAGTCTTGTTGTGTTTTTCATTGTTTTCACTCCTTAGTTGCCTTACCTTTCTTTGTATTTTTGTATGTCCACCCCTTTAGTCTAGGTTTTCTATAAAAACAACTGTTGAACTCTATTGAACTCCTCTGTAGGTAACGAGTCTAACCCTTCCTTGGTTCCTTGATTCAAGAAACCTTCCAAATCTAGGTTCTCTTTCTCAAGAATTTCCTCGAGTTCATGGTCCTCCATTTCCATCTCACTTTGGGTCACTTCATGTTCCATCTCATTTTCTAAATCATTCATCATAAATTCTTTCTATTTGTTATTATCCTATATTTGTTCCATGTCGTCTACTATCTCCTCCTCCACTAGAATTCCTTCCTTTGCCTGATCTATTTCTATTAAACCTTCGTCTACTTTAAGGACGTGAAACATGTTCTCGTTAGCTTGTTTCCCTACTGGTTTACATGGTTTTGGTCCCTTTTTGCATCATTTTCCTTTATGTTCCACCCTGAAAAAGCTTTCTGAATCCTTCATTGTGTCAGTTTGTTTTTGTTCTCTATTTTACTTAGAGGGCAGTCTCTGAACATCTGTCAAGGCTTGTGACATTTGTGACATCTGATGGTATATGTTCATAATCTACTATTTGTATCCATTCTTCAGCAAAAACCTCCAAGATAACCTTGTCTGGCAGAGCTCCAGAGAGATCCGTCTCCACACATATTCTAGCAAAGGAAGTATACTTTCCCCTTCTAGTGGCCTCAGAGACTTTAACAAAATGACCTAACTTATTTCCTATGGTGGATAGATATTCTGTTTGCCAATGATCAAGAGGTATAGAATAGATTCTTACCCAAACCATGACCGATGTAAAAGTTTCTCTTTCTGGAACAAAATTCATTATCCAAGGTCGCATATAGAGGCCTGCTGCAACATAAAATATAGGGCCCTCCTTCAAACAGGCTATCCTTATATTCAATATTTGCAAATACTACATTGAAAAAACCCTTACACCCAAGATATATGTCAATGTTGCCTTTTGGTGTCCAGTGGTATTTAATCCACGTTTCTAAGGCTTTTTTTGTGGGCCATAAACCCTTGAATTTACAAATGATTGCATATGTTTGCATGTCATCCCTGTGCTCTTGCAGTGTCAACTCATTTAAAATGACCCTGGGAGTTACCGCCACTTTGGGTTTGCATGGTCCCATCTACGCTTTTTCTTTTGTTCCTTTCTCCTTGTCTTGTTCCTCATTTTCCTTTGGATCGTTATGCTTCCTTAACTTAGTTCCCTCCAGTTCTTCTTCAATGTTTCTTTTCCTTCATTTCTGAAGACTCTCTGTCATTTTCCATTGGTTTTTTCCCCCTATTGGCCACAACTTTCTTGTAGGAGGGAGTGGAGCTCCCACCTTTACATCCTTCCATCGAGAATGACCTTTGTAACAGTCTGAAACCCTATTTTTTCATCCTTCTTTCACTCACCCACTACATTGCCATCTTCCTTTAGCCATCATCGAAAATTCATGGATAATCAAATTATGATCCTCTAGATTATTGGACCCTAATCATGGAAAATTTTAGGGGCCAATGTTTGCCCAGTGGGCTAATTTTCCATGATTTTTCCACAAAAAGATTCGCCAATTTCCAATTTTTATAAAAGGTGATTCACCCAAATTTTACAATATAAAATTATTTTACCTTTAAAATCGCCAACATTATATAGAGACTATATATAAAATCCTTATAAATTTGAATAATTTTACAAATATATCAATAAACATTTTATAGTTTGCATATTAGGGATTAATGAGATTCGCCATTGTTTCTAAACTTCAAGAAAAATTTCCATCCTTAAAATTTTCCTTGACCCTAATAGTGTCTCCAATGGGGATGGCATGCTCCTTATGAGATGTCAAGAATGTTGTAGATCAATATCCTTAATCCATTTGGAATGGAGTCTTTATTTTGTAGATGAGTTGCTCTTATGCCTTCATGTCTAAGTGACTATAACCGTTTTTAGTATTTTCTATGCCTAGAACTAGGGATGTCTTCTATAGTGTCTTGATCATTAGGATATTAGTTTGACTCAACACTTAGTCGAGCTAAACATGACTTACCATTTAGAAATTTCCATGACTTCTCGTCATCCTGAGCATCTACATTCATCCTCTTGGGACGTCTCTTTTGTCTATTTATACTAAAGCATTTGAGAGGGCCACACTAGTTTTTGGAGAGCCAAGTTTTGTAAGAGATAGATATATTGAGTCTATTCTGGAATTCTGTCACTAGAGAGCTAGTTTGTGAGGTTATTATTTCTTGGGTTATTAATATTCATGCTCATTTTCTTGTCACAGCGGGAAGACATTGCCAACTCATGTAGAGGAATATTTGAGGTGAAGATGTAATGTTGTAATCTAATTTGGATTTCACATTAATAGAAATACATCTCCCTTCCCCATATTCATGTGTATTCAACAATTTTTCATAGTTTTTTTATGATGCTTTGATCTAACAATATTTTGAGGAAGGTCACTTGTGGTCTCTATATTCTTGTAGTTGTATGTAGGCATCGATATTAATTGAAAATGATGTAGATCTCTCAAGTGGAGCACGGGAGTCTACATCAGACCCAACATCTTGCCCCACCTCCAAGAAGGTCAGGTGCACACATTTTCCCTTCTAACATCTACGAATGTTCGATTTCTACTTCATTGAACATTGGGTTGAGATTCCATTATAGATATATTTTCTCTTTTCATTTTCCTTTTTGGGGATATTATTCTGATGAGCAATTGTAAACCAATAAATCCTTGCATGTAAATTTTGACGCAACAAATTCCTTGTAGATTAACACCTAGACCCTTTCCTTCATATCCTCTCTTATGCATTACATTCAAACCAATCCCTATAGTGTACTTTTCAAATGCACCAAAGGTACCATCATAATCAGATTATGAAACTCAAGAATCACCAACACTATTTACCTTAGTTGTCGATTCTAAAGTTGGTGATGTTAGCTTCACTAAGACATAGTTTCTCTTCAACTTTTCCAAGGGATCTTACATGGCTTGTAGTTGAAGCTACAATCCATGCTTCTACTCCTCTCCTCATCCTAAAAGTTTCCTTAGTTCAAAATTCTCTTCTTGAATGCTTTGGGTATATCCTCATGTTCTTGGATCCATGTAGTCTTCGGTGCTCTTATAATATTTGGTGCAACATTTGGTACAATATTTGTCTCATTTCTTAAATCATAACCCAAGTCCATTGTTCCATCTCCTGCTATCCTAATAGTTGTGATATTCATGTCATCGCCTAATTTAGAACCTAGGACAATTCATCCAACACCTTCAGATTCAAAAGTTGTGACCATCACTTCGTTGTATGAATCAAATTCATGGCCTTGTTGTATAGTAGAAGTTGCCTTATGCTACCCTTTTCTTACATTCCTATTTATCTTCAATTTTCTATATAGTTTCGAGAAATTCTCCCTATCATTCACTTATTTCTTGGAATGAGTGCAAGAGGGATTTGATTCCTTTTCCTTTTTCACCATTGTCTTCTTCACATGGTTGTCTTTTTCATACTTTACCCTTCTTTCAAAGTGAATGGATTTCACAGTAGTCAAATGAGGAGTAGTGGGTTCAAACAATAACGAAGAACGAAAGAGATGATTATGTAAAGAACCAACATATTTAATAACAATATTCGGTGAATTTAAATGAATCCTGAATGCCAAAGCTTGCTTCCAAAATTCATTTGTCAAACTTTGAAAATTTTGACATTTTCCTAGATTTTAATGTTCCGATTCAATCATATCTTTCTACTGCTAACCCAATAGATAAATTTATCCCTTTCAAGATGAAATAACTTCAGAGTAAGAAGAAGGGAGTTTACCCACTGATTTCTACCATTCTAATTTGTTCTCTCCTGCCATACAAGAATGGTGCCTTCAATTCAAAGAGTAGATAATTGGACCTTCAAATCATCCTCCTCAATATGTTGAATCTAGAAATACACTTCAATCTCTCTAATCTAGTTTTTTAACTTTTCTACATTATATTCTCCAAAAAATCAAATTTTGCATCCAACTTAAAAAAATGCTTTCTAGAAGCATTTCTATTGTGTCTCTTAGAATGATGAGAATCAGATGATGAAGAAGATGAACATTCACTTGAAGATGGAGATGTAGGATCAAGAGGTTCTCCTCCATTTTCATGATTTACTGAAGCATTGTCCTCTAGTTTCTCTTCCTTCTTATTTTCCTTCTTTGCCAATTTTTTCTCATAATGTGAAATTAATTTTTCTACCTTATCTACCATGGTGTGGAAATATTTCTAGAAATCCTCCTCACTCTCGGTATGAACAACATTATCTTCGATTTTCCTTCTTCGTGTTGCATTTCCAATCTCTAGATCAAAGGACTTATGTTTTCCTTCTCCCTATTTGAGTTTAGCCATGTTTATCATGTACATTCGCAATTCACATCAGCAAGAAGACCACTAAGATACCAAACTTGATTTAGGATCTATGGTTTATTGAATGTATCGAAGATGTTTTATTTGGTTGATGTTAGCATAATGACATGAAAGAACATCTAAAAACTATGTATGAAAACACATAAAGAAGAATACATATAAAGGAAATTATAAATATAATGCACACAATGCTTGATAATTAAGTTCATCAAATGCAGACTATGTCTCTAGGCTCTCCTTCAAAAGTGGGAGGTCGCTTCATTCTTGTCATCAAAAGGAAAGAAAGAACATAAGTGATTCAGATCCAGGTGGGAGGTCCCCAGGATCTAAAAAGAATGAAATTCGAGAAGAAAAGAGGATAACACGTAGTAAACAAATCCCCAAAGAAACATTTTTTTATTAAAACAAGGAATAATTGTAAAATCAACATTGTGGTGGACAATCCTTCCTTTTGCAAAATGTGACTTGTTACTTATAGCCTTTTCTTTTGTTACAATACCAAAAGTAAATTTCATCGGTAGGTAAATAATATGGTTGAATAAATACCGTGGGTGGATGTCACTTACAATACCATAGGTGGATGTCACTTACAACACCATGTGTAAATTCCATTGTTGGATAAATATCATGGGAGGATGAATACCATTGTTAGATTCAACTTACACTACCATGGATAAATACCATGGGTGAATGAATACCATGGGTGGTTGCCACTTACAATACCATGGGTAAATTCCGTGGGTGAATGAATACCATGCGTGGATGTTATTTTCCTTTTCGATCATTCCTCCCTCCACAAGAAGCAATAATCCCCAATGCATGAAGTGCCATCATGAGAAGCCTTTGTTGAATATGAAGATCTACTGAAGAGAAGGGCCTTGTGTGGTTAACCAATAAGCATGATGAACAGATATTTGAGGATAGAGATACCTTGTATTTCTTGTGATGAACTGCGACCTTGAAAATGGGCTTCTATGAAGCATGGGTTTATGGATGTCCCATAACCATGAAAAATGAGTATCTGAGGATAGAGATACCATGTAATTCTTCTGACCAATTATGATACTAACAATGTGCGCCTAGCAAATGGACTTTGAAGACAAGGGTTTTGTGCCGTTGATCAATAAGCTTGATGCCGACTATTGATGAAGTAGAAGGAGCCTACATAGCCTGGTGTGGGAGGTAATGTATCCAAAGAACCAAAACTAAAATTTCTATGGAGAAACTAATGAATATTTAGTTGGTGCCTACTAAAGCGGGGTGGGAGGGCATGTCTCCAGAGGGAACCCACTCTAAATCTTACTCCAAATATAAAAACTCATGGTTTCTGGATGGGGTATAGAACTAGGCCACACTAGATATGTACCTGAACTATAAATGTGTTGCAAACTTGTAGCAAAAGTTTCCATGGGTGTCGTATATTTTCCTATCAATTGAGATGTTGTAAAACCTTCTTTCACATTATAGACCTGTCACTAAAACTTTGTTGAAAACTTCTCCTACATGTGATGACGACAAAATCTGTCAAACATCCATTTGAGGTATTGAAGAGATATTTCTATTGATATTATAAACTTCAAATTTCATGATCTATGGAGTGATAAAATGATTGTAGTAACTCATAGTACACACGGTCGCTCAATGTTCCAGACATTTGTAACTTCAATTACTCATATCTCTGAAACCAAGAAACAAAATCAAATTTCATCAAAAACCCATTTTAGTTAATGGAAAATGATTTCAAATACGATATTTTTCACCTTCTATAATTCTATATGGAGGTCTTGGAACTTGCATTAAATTTTCTAAAGATTGCTAGAAAATTTTGGAAGCAAAATATGATTTAAAGCCTCATTCCCATGGAGTCGTAACATGAATCTGATACCATTGATCTAAATCTTGGGGGGTGGCCCCAAATATCTAAAAAAAATGAAATTCCAGGATAGAAGATGAGAACACATAGTAAACAAAACCACACATAAACTTTTTTTTATTAAAACAAAGAATAATTGTAAAAGCTACATCGTGGTGGACAACTTGTTGTTTTACAAAATGTGATGTGTTACTTATAGGCTTTTTTTGGTTGAAAGACCATAGATAAATTCCATGGGTGGGTCAATAACATCGGTGAATGTCAATCATAATACCATCGGTAAATTTCATGGCTGGATAAATACCATGGGAGGATGAATACTATGGATTGATACTGTTATCACTTAAGAATTCTAATACCAAAATGTCTCACATTAGTTATGGTAAAAGTCAGTGCTAGTCTAAGTTTGACGTTTCTTTGCCTTAGAGTTTGAGTCTTAGGAGTCTTGAGTCAAATATGCATTATCATTCATCACTGGACATTCTCATTCATCACCGGTCTCATAGCCATGTGTCCACATGAGCAGTTATTTATGCTGCCTTTACTTAAAGTGCCAAATCTCAGAAACATCTTATCAGGTTGCAAGTTTCGAAAGGGAAAGGTCAGGTCAAAGAAGGTAGAAGTGAATCATCTACAGGAGAAGCAGTCCAAAGAAGAATAACCAAGCCAGCATGAAGAACATCTGTAGTTGAAAGATATCACATAAGCAAGTAAGGCTAAGTCCAAAGTTTTGATGAATTACCTCTTGAAGTATACTTTGAAGAATGGTGTCAGTTTATTCACTTTTGAATAGCCTCATGGCATATGGAAAATTCATTTCAAAGGAAACAAAACTCGAAGAAGTCAAATTTTGGCATAAAACTGTGTTTTTGAAATTACACAGCAGTTTCGTAGTGCGCTACGAAACTGCTGTAGCTGCATATTGTGATTTGATGGACCATTTTTGTGATACAAAGGGAAATCTTATTTGAATAGGAGGGTATGAAAGGGAGCATTCACTAAGTATAAGTGTCTAGCAAAGGCAAAACAAGGAAAGGAAAGACATTTTTGAACTCCAAAGTTCTATGTTATGAAAAGAGAAGTCGACTTCCAAGAGGATCACCAAGCAATGGAAAAATCATCTTTGAAAAGTGAAATAGGTTTTTATTCCTAAGCCACTGAAGTACAAAAAACTCTTCCACTTGCTCGAAATACATCATGAGCTGGGAGAAATGGATAACTAAACTTGCGCTACGAAACTGCTGTAGGTGCCGTTTTTCACAAACAGACTTTCCTGTTTAACACTTGTTTTTCAAAGACATATTATGGGCAGTAGGAAAGGTATTTCAAAAAACCAAGAGAGGGTTTTATTCCTAACAGACTGAACTAGAAAAAACTCCTTCAGTTTCTGCAAATACATCATGATATAGGAGAAATGGATGACTAAACGTGCGCTACAAAATTGCTGTAAGTGCAGTTTTTCACAAGCCTATTTCTCTGTTTGACACCTGATTTTCAAAAACATATTGTGAGAAGTAGGAAAGATGTTTCAAAAAACCAAGAGATTTTTTTGTTCAGCATGGATTGGTTCATAGAAACCTCCTTCAGTTTGTCCAAATACATTTTTTATCAGAAGTTATGAGCTCTGTCCCAAGACCTATTTTTTAGCCAGAACAGAGCAAGGGACATTTTCCTAGTTTCTAGGAACAACAAGTGGATGAGTCATCAAGGGACAGTTGGAAGGTTATGGGCTTCATCAAGTTCGACATAATGGAGTTTTAGGTGTTAAATAATGTTTTAAATGTTTAGATAAGGTTGTTTTGATCATAATGAGGAGTTACACTCCTAATTGTTTTAGGTCTCTAGGACTCCTAGTTAGCTGTCTTTTGTATTAAATAGTTAGTTTAAGTGTCAATAGGTGTCAAATAAGGAGGAATTCGAATTCCCCTCATGCTTGAGGAGGAATCTCAATTACTTATAAGAAGAACTCTATATATAGCTGGAGCAGCAATGTAAAAAGGGTTGGATATTTTTATAAAAACAGAGGACTGTTTTGGCTTATGTATAAACAGAAGTTCAGTAATACAAATGACTGCTTTCCTTTTCAGGATTCACAATGGATCTTCTTGTTCAAATGTGTGATGGTATATTTCTTTAATGTTCTTTTACAGTTTTACAAATGCATAATCACTCAGAACTCATTGATCATGCTCTGACTTCCTGTATGCCTTTGCAAACTGTGGTTTCATGTGAGTTATGTTTGAACATTTAGATGTTAAGTGCCCTGATTTCTATGAAAAGATAGTGCTGTTGTTTACTGAGGTATGAGTGACTCCATAAGCCCAATGGGAATCAATTTAATATTTTGTCCAGCCAGCATACTTGTTCATTGTGTCTTATAAGAGTTAGCCATCTTGTCATAGGTCAACATTAATAACCTTTGAGAGAGCCCTCTCAGGCTAAAGAGGCTAAGCTTTAGCCAAAGTGTGGTTTGAAATAGTTACTTGAAGTTAGCCTAGTCTGCAGCCTTCCAGTGCTTGATTTTGAGATAACATTTTGATGCATCTGCCGGGAGCCTGAAGATTACTCATTCCTGAAAAAGTATGTTGCTGAACTTCTGAAGGTAGAAGGAGCTCAGAATTTTTGAGGCTGCAAATCTACCTTGGCGACTCCATTGTTGAAGAATTCGAAATTCATAGATTCATGGTGATTCCACTGGAATTATGAAGGACCCAGATGCTACCACTCTTATTTCAAGGTATGCATGCATAAATTTTTCAGGAATTCATGGTTTCCCAAATCATTTTCCCAAGAATGCATATTTTCTAAGGAATGGTCCAAAATTCAACGGAGAAGATTTGAGTTTAACTTTGAAGCATATATCAGATTTCTTTGATTTTATTGAGCTTCTTAGAGTTAAACATGAGGATGTTTGCATTATGTTGTTCTATGATTCATTTCAAGGGAAATGTAAACGGTGGATTGAAAGTTTTCCTGCCAAATCCATTAAGTCATTTGAAGACTTTTGGTATATGTTTTTGGAGGAATGGATAGATAGATCAGAGGTGGTGGTAAACTCTCCTTCAATTCAAGGTTTCAAACAATGGAATAATGATCATACTAATGATGAAATAGATGAAAATTTTTCTTTGTTCTTGTCTTCTTATCTAAAAACATTTGACTGCAAGACAGAGGATAAGATGAAAATTTTGGATGAAGTTGTTGAGGACATTGAGAAAGACATTGAAGGTCTACAAGATCAAATTCAATCATATACTCTTCATGGTTATGATCATTCTTTTCAAAAGGTTTCTATGTCAGAACACAAGGAGAGAGTGTTGCTTCCTTTCTCTTTCGTGATTGAGGAAGAATACACTGTTATTGAAGATCAGTTTGCACAACCAGAGAGTTATGAAAATCATCAAGCTGATCATGTATTCTGGGATCCTATAGCTAAATACATGGAAGGGTTTCACTCTCCAGTGTTTCAGTTTTTATATGAAGATCAAAGGCAATTTCAGTGGCAGTGGTCATCACAATATCATAACGGCTCTGAACTCCAATGCAGTAAAAAAACTCAAATATCAGATAAGACAAATGATTGGCTACATTGGAAATTTCACATTGATTGAGCTGAAAGAAGTTTGAAATGGATAGGGTAGGTAGGTAGGAATATGCAAATAAGCTCAAGGTTGACTGAGCATTTTTCAATAGATGTAGATTTCTTTTTCCTAAAGTCATTATCAAGCTTAAGCCCGAGGTGAAGGCCCAAGAAGCTTGAAGGGGATCCTCGTCAAGCAAATCTATGTTTATCATAAAATGGATAAAGCACTGGACCTACGAGTTCTTAGTGTACTACAGGAGCACACTATCCCAAGTGGAGCCACTGTTATCACTTAAGAATTATAATACCAAAATGTCTCACATTAGTTATGGTAAAAGTCATTGCTAGTCTAAGTTTGATGTTTGTTTGCCTTAGAGTTTGAGTCTTAGGAGTCTTTAGTCAAATATGCATTATCATTCATCACTGGACATTCTCATTCATCACCGGTCTCATAGCCATGTGTCCACATGAGAAGTTATTTATGCTGCCTTTACTTAAAGTGCCAAATCTTAGAAACATCTTATCAGGTTGCAAGTTTCGAAAGGGAAAGGTTAGGTCAAATAAGGTAGAAGTGAATCATCTACAGGAGAAGCAGTCCAAAGAAGAATAACCAAGCCAACATGAAGAACATCTGTAGTTGAAAGATATCACATAAGCAAGTAGGGCTAAGTCCAAACTTTTGATGAATTACCTCTTGAAGTATACTTTGAAGAATGGTGTCAGTTTATTCACTTTTGGACAGCCTCATGGCATATGGAAAATTCATTTCAAAGGAAAGAAAACTCGAAGAAGTCAAATTTTGGCATAAAACTGTGTTTTTGAAATTACACAGCAGTTTCGTAGCGCGCTACGAAACTGCTGTAGCTGCATATTGTGATTTGATGGGCCATTTTTGTGATACAAAGGGAAATCTTATTTGAATAGGAGGGTCTGAAAGGGAGCATTCACGAAGTATAAGTGTCTAGCAAAGGGAAAACAAGGAAAGCAAAGACATTTTTGAACTCCAAAGTTTTATGTTATGAAAAGAGAAGTCGAATTCCAAGAGGATCACCAAGCAATGGAAAACTCATTTTTGAAAAGTGAAAGAGGTTTTTACGTCTAAGCCAATGAAGTACAAAAACCTCTTCCACTTTATCCAAATACATCATGAGCTGGGAGAAATGGATAACTAAACTTGCGCTACGAAACTGTTGTAGGTGCAGTTTTTCACAAACAGACTTTCCTGTTTAACACTTGTTTTTCAAAGACATATTATGGGCAATAGGAAAGGTATTTCAAAACACCAAGAGTGTGTTTTATTCCTAACGGACCGAAATAGAAAAACCTCATTCCGTTTCCACAAATACATCATGATCTGGGAGAAATGGATGACTAAACATGCGCTACAAAACTGCTGTAAGTGCAGTTTTTCACAAGCCTATTTCTCTGTTTGACACCTGATTTTCAAAAACATATTGTGAGCGGTAGGAAATTTGTTTCAAACAACCAAGAGAGGTTTTTGTTCAGCACGGATTGATTCATAGAAACCTCCTTGAGTTTGTCCAAATACATTTTTTATCAGAAGTTATGAGCTCTGTCCCAAGACCTATTTTTTCAGCCATAACAGAGCAAGGGACATTTTCCTAGTTTCTAGGAACAACAAGTGGATGAGTCATCAAGGGACAGTTGAAAGGTTATGGGCTTCATCAAGTTCGACATCATGGAGTTTTAGGTGTTAAATAATGTGTTAAATGTTTAGATAAGGTTGTTTTGATCATAATGAGGAGTTACACTCCTAATTGTTTTAGGTCTCTAGGACTCCTAGTTAGCTGTCTTTTGTATTAAATAGTTAGTTTAAGTGTCAATAGGTGTCAAACAAGGAGGAATTCGAATTCCCCTCATGCTTGAGGAGGAATCTCAATTAGTTATAAGAAGAACTCTATATATAGTTGAAGCAAAAATGTAAAAAGGGTTGGATATTTTTATAAAAACAGAGGACTGTTTTGGCTTATGTATAAACAGAAGTTCAGTAATACAAATGACTGTTGTCCTTCTCAGGATTCACAATGGATCTTCTTGTTCAAATGTGCGATGTTATATTTCTTTAATGTTCTTTTACAGTTTTACAAATGCATAGTCACTCAGAACTCATTGATCATGCTCTGACTTCCTGTATGCCTTTGCAAACTATGGTTTCATGTGAGTTATGTTTGAACATTTAGATGTTAAGTGCCCTGATTTCTATGAAAATATAGTGCTTTTGTTTACTGAGGTATGAGAGACTCCATAAGCCCAATGGGAATCAATTTAATATTTTGTCCAGCCAGCATACTTGTTCATTGTGTCTTATAAGAGTTAGCCATCTTGTCATAGGTCAACATTAATAACCTTTGAGAGAGCCCTCTCAGGCTAAAGAGGCTAAGCTTTAGCCAAAGTTTGGTTTGAAATAGTTACTTGAAGTTAGCTTGGTCTGCAGCCTTGCAGTGCTTGATTTTGAGATAACAGATACCATTTATAATACCATGGATAAATACCATGGATGAATGAATACCATGGGTGGATTCCACTTACAATACCATGGGTAAATTCCATGGGTGGAGAAATACAATGGGTGGATGAATACCATGCGTGGATGTCATTTCCATTCGTATCGATAAAACAATGCATCATTATAACTCCAGCCTATGAGCGATTTAAAATTTAGTTTTTTAGATCATAGTAATCATAGTTCGAGTAGACCTATCCCATCCTTGTGATACTTTTGAATATAAACATGACCTACTTCTGAGAGACACATTTTTGTCTAGAAATTTCTGACCAACAATTAATGATGAAGGATGATTTCTAGCACCTGAAGAAATTTAATAAACTAATAAAACACTCATAAAATAAATAGAAAAAATATACCCAAACTGGACATGGTAGAAAAGGCTACAGCCTCACTCTATTATATTCCTCACACTCTCAATGTAAACCAAATAATGATAACAATACAAAATAAATACATAAGGAAGTCTGTCTCAAGATAGTACATCTATCTTGGACAGTATGGTTGAGAAAATATCTCAACAACACACTAAGCTAGGAGCCTAACTAGTTGGAGAGAATCTCTCAACAAATTAGGCCTAAACTAACTCCTACCCATTAGGAAGAAACTCAATCTAGAAATGTAGGATTAAATCCCAACTTTCATGATTTTAATTAATTTAATTATTTGGACTTAGAATTGTTTTAACATATGAGAGTGAGGCTAAGATTGGCCCCCTCAATGATAAGTCCAAAATGAGAACCTGGTACCATCTCCAAGTTGTCATGCTGAAAGTGTTGATCCTAAAAAATCACTGCCTAAAAAATGCCAAAGCTAGATGTTGAAAAAACACAAATCTGAAGATAAGATGAATCAACTAGAAGTCTTACTCATCTCTGAATTTTTCTTGATGACTCCATCACATGCCAAACTGCAAATGGATCCATCTGAAATTTCCTTTCAATTAGCATCCTTTGTCCACTAACAAAATTTTGATGATGCCCACTGGCAAATTTGCTTGTCCACTGACAAAATATTGAGAACGCCCACTATGACTTTGTTGATGTCAAAATTGTCACTATTGTTTATTGAAAACTACTCACTATGGCTTTTGTTGTTGAACGTCCACTAGCTGATTTGTTGATGATTCCCACTGGATGGTTTGAAGATGCCCACTAACTACTTTCAATGGTGTTTTCGAGACTTTTAGTCTAACAACCACCTTCAATTCCATTATCATTTTACCCCTTTTTCAGCTAAGGGGAGAGACAATTATTTTCACTTGATTTCTAAACTCCTCCCCTTCAGGTGTAGGAGAGTTTCACCATATTCATTTTACTGTAGAATTGGTCTTCGTGTGAGACTTAATACTTCGGTAACACATAGACAACTATTTCACTATAGATGACCACTTCCAAGGATCAATCCATGAGTAACTGATCTTCACTCTGGATGGTTGATTTCCCTTGCAGCATCTTTCAGATGAATGATTTTTCTTGCCACAATGGTGACAAGGATGGAGGTCAGAAAAATTACTCTGCATATGGCCATTTCACTTACAATAGTTACACTTAACCATATTGTGATCACTGTCTAGAAAACCAACACTTATAAACTGAATTAGCTTTGAGAAATCTGGAATAAAGAAAGTGTTTTCTTTATTGTATCCTAGGCCACATCGATATTTGTTGAAGGGGATTTCTTCCCAAGGTCTAATCACCTATTTAGAAAGACTATCTTGTCATTTTTCTTCATACTTGTGACTACTGATAACATTTTGTCCTTGATTTATTAAACCTTCTATATCGCACTGCGCATCAAGGATTAACAATTCATCTATTTGACATGCTGCATGAAACTGATCAGTTTCATCTTTTGTACTACTTGTTGCATCATTAAGTAGTACAACGAGTTGGATAATATCACATCTGTCATAGTTGACATCAACCTATTTGATTAGTTCATCTATGTCACATCTTTCATTAATATGATGAGTAAGATCACTTGTATCACAACTTTCATTTGTTGTTCTGATGAAGCCTTCTGTGTCACAACTTGCATCTGTCTTCCCTACACCATGTGCAGCTAGTAAAACATTCTTTTCACTTAACTTAATTTGAAGTACTTGAACGAGTTTTTCTTTTACTTCGAGCTCAATTTGAAAGTCTTTCACTGCTTCTAAAGTACTAGTCATTTGATTGATTAAGGTCTGATTCTGCTTCAACTTCCATTCTGGTATTTCAACTTTGTTCTGTAACTCATGATTGCAATATTTCAAATCTTTAATCTCCATTTATGCACTTTGAAGAAATTTTCCTCCTTTGCCCATGTTGATCTTTGAGAGGTTCACTTGAAATTGCTTTAATCAATTTCATGCTCGCTTGATTTTCTTCAATTAACTTCACACTCGCTTGAATTTTGTACAAGGATGAGGGTGTCGGATACAAGTTCAAATGATATTGACTCAATCGACTCACTTAATTGACTCAGTTGAGGAGAATTGACTCACCTTACCTCCTATAAATTCACAATTTTGGTGTCGGTTTCGACAGAGCATGCACCTTTACAATTCAACTCAATTTTATGTGAATTTGTTTACAAGTTAACTTACAAAAAATAGATTATTATACAATGAATAAGTGTCCTTGAATGTTGATGTAGAATTTTCCTTGGAATGCTTGAGCTTTCAGCTTTATCAACTTGATTTACCTTGAAGGAATTTGCTTGTTGATGTAGAATGCTAATGTTGCCAATTTTGATAAAATCTAACGTTGTCAATTTTGATTAAGTGTTTTAGTTGCGGAAATGCATGCGATTGTTTGTAGTTCACTTGATTACATAAGCTTGAATGAAAATGATTATGTGCATAAATTCACTAATTTTTTGTGTGCTATAGGTGTAGCATATTAGAAGGATACCACATGAAGGTTCATGTCAAAACTATACACAAAACGAAAACAATATCAAGAATTATGCACGATCACAAACACTCCCACAGTGTACCAAAGATCCCCTTATTCAATTTCTGGTGGATCTAGGACACTTCCGCACCAAAAAAAATTATGTCTTTATTAAGTATTGAAGTACATCAACATTTCATCTTTGAGGCAATTGCCTTCAAAATATGGATGTTCACATACTCAATCTCTCTCAAAGTAAAATATTACTTTGGAGTGCAACAACGACATTCTCTAAAACAATTCACTTATCACTCAAAATACAAAATATGCCACTTTAGACGTATTTATAAAGGGTCGTGCATTATGAAAAAAATGAATTTATGAAAATGATCACTTTTCTGTAAAAGATTTGAGTAAATATTATCCAATGAACACTGCACTTTGACCAATATCCACTTACTAGGAAATGTATCGCCATCAGAGTCATATCTTCATTGCTCCTCCACTCAGGTTCAAATGTCATGTTTGTTTGTAAAATCAAAAACTATTAAAATTATACTTTTCTCTTTTAATCTGATGATGGGAAAAGAATTCTGGCAGCGTTCATTCACATTTGATTAGATTATAACCATGATTGGAAGCAGAGAGTAGTATGCCAGGATTTTCTAGAGTTGTGAATGGACTTGCTCTAAGATACTTTAGCAGACGAATATGGCGAATTTTGTGGCCTTCCATTGCGCAACATTGATTATAACTCAGCATCAAACAAGTGCCTTTCATATCTATGCATACACTGATGATCACTCCATCATGTGCTAGGTGCATTCATTATGGATTCACACTTTCAATACCATTAATTAAGTTCTCCAATGCATAGCTAATGTCGATTTCATACCTCTCTGAAATGGTGGTTGGGAATCGAACCCAAGATAACCACTTTCTCCTACCCAAATTACCAAATGTAAGACACAGTTGTTTCTTCGTGGTTGACTTTTTAAATTTAACTTCAATTTCTTCTCCTTCACTCTCAAAATACTAAATGAATCCATCAAACAAATTCTTGCTATGCATATTGGAATATGCTCTTTGTAATGGAGGCACTAACTAATACCTGAACAATTTGAGCCTGAAAATTTATGTAATCATGTAATTATCTACGAAGAATCATCCTTGTAGCAGTATGAGTGCGACATGATCATATATTGTGAGATGAATCTAATCCACGCTCTTCCAGATACTGAAGAAATCTTTCTCAAAGATACCTCAGATAGATTTAATAATAGAGTGTCATCAATGCATCTTCGTGAAAGTTTGGAAAGGGGCTGTTGAATCCATTTTTAAAGGCATACAACATGTGGAGGCATGCAGGAAGCACGTGAATGCAACATTTCAACAAGTTAACCCTAATGTTGCCTAAAGGAGATTCTACTCGCCCATGAAGAATGCGAGACAAAAGAGACTACTAGGAAGAGGCCGATTTTCAGCATTTTGTTGATTGCTCCAACAAGACGCTAATAAAAATTTTCTACACGTAAAATACTGTCTATCCACAAATTTGACAGCATCACAACTTTAGTAAAATGTAATTTATTTAAAAAAAATGGCTACCACTCTCTCACCACAAACACAGAAACTTGAGGGATGCTGGAAACACCCAACCATCGACAACAACATGACCTCTCCATGACATGGTTGAGAAAATGATCAACCCAAAATCCATCAAAATAGAACCTTGTGTAAAATCCATTGCTCAATAAAATGTCACAAAACGCCACTTAAAAACATGAACATGACTGCACCTTTCTCAACACCATTTCCAAGTAGTATTGACCCAATTTGGCAATAAAATCAGACTATCCCAGTTTTCATGTGTTGCGTTGAATCAACGAGTTCTCCCTCAGTTTTCAAATCTATATCCTCAACACTTGACATGAGATTTATTCTCTCGATTTTCATGCCCAAGAACTCACAAATAGAGTTCATATTTCAAACGCTTCAAGTAGGTATGGCACTCAACATTGTTTGCTCCTTAACAATCCAAAATTGCAATGCTCCTGAGGCCCAAATTATGAATTCACTCAATGATCTAATACCATATGAAGAGATTTAGTCAACTAATGAAAAACTAATAAAATAAATAGTAGAAATATACCCAAACTAGACCTAGCAGAAAAGACAAAAGCTTCACTGTATTATATTCCTCATACTCTCAATGTAATCCAAATAATGATAATAGTACAAGTAAATACATGAGGAAGTTTGTCTTAAGATAGTACGTCTATCTTGGACAGTATGGTTGAGAAAATATCTCAACAACACACTAATCGAGGAGCCTAACTAGTTGGAGAGAATCTCTCAACCAACTAGGCCTAAACTGACTCCTAACCATGAGGAACAAACTCAATCTAGGAAGGTAGGGTTAAATCCTAACTTTAATTATTTTAATTAGTTTAATTATTTGGACTTAGAATTGTTTTAACATATGATAGTGAGGCTAAGAACATGATGTAATGTCCTATTTTCCTAGTATAATTTTGTCACTCCAATCAAGGGTTATATATATATGATAGGTTGATCACTTGATTGAGAAATGATGTCATACATACATAGTTATATTTCCTTTTATGTTTATGTATGTCAGATTGATCATTGGATTGGGGAACAGTGTTTTATATAGTTATATTTCCTCTTATATGTGGCATCATTGATTATCTATATTAGATGGTTTTGGTTAAGTAAAATGTTATACATATGATTTTCTGTTTGTATCTGATTTACCAAGCAAGTGTATGACATGGATGGTGATCCAAGATTGAGACACATATACCCATGGATTCTTATGGATATGCAGAATAGATGGTTAATTATGATTTATGGATGATACATTATTTGTGTGATTATATAAGACTAATATTGTACTAAGCAGGATGTGATAAGGTACCTGGTCATTTTCCAACAAGGATGTTCAATTATCAATGACTATGGAAGTCATTTCTTCAAAACCAAAATGACTGTGGAAGCCATGCACCATTCTGGGTGAAATGTGATTAAGTTAATTTCATTATGAAATTCATTTGATTCCTTTGATCTATGAGATTTTAATGTGTGTAGGTCTTTGAACAAGTCCTTACTAGCGAACCATCAAATGGGCAAAAGCTCACAATTAGTACTGTAAGGAGAAACACAAATTTTCAAAGCATAATAGGTGAGAGGGCATGGAAATTAGGGTGTGGAGTCCTAAATCCAAGAAAGATAAAGATGTGGAGTCTTGTATATTTAGGGCGTGGAGTCCTGAATATTTAAAAAGTTCAAGTTGTGGAATTTTGGATCTTTGGAGTAGATCATAGTTCATAGTCCTCAATCTACTAAGGTGCAAAGATGCATGAAATAGGGGTACAGAATCCCTGTTCTCCAAAATAAAAATACCACTCATGGATGAATTTCCTTAAATAAAATTTCATTCTCACAATTCAGGAATGACTTTCTAAAAATAGAAAGTCATGTCTAGCATCTCAAGCTCGACTTTCAAAAAATAGTAAATCACTTTACATAAATTGGTAGTCAAGTGGAGTTGGAGAAAAACAAATTAACTTATCACTAATCAATCCTAATAGTTCAATCTCAATTGGATCCTCAATATTATTGATATTATTATTATCTTTTACGAGACTATGATATTATTATTAAAAGGGAGTTACAAGTCAATTTTATCTCCTCCATCAATTCACACAGCTACTTCATAACTCTCATGGATCTGTCTTTGTCTCTCTGTCTCTCTCTATCTCTCCGTCTCTCTCTGTCTCTCTCTGTCTCTCTGTCTCTCCCTGTCTCTCTCTCTCTCTCTTCTAAATAATTCATTATACTCTTTATTTTATGCACTCATCAAAGAAAGACATATTCATTTTCACTCATTATAAATTTGCCATATAATATTCCTATTGCACTCTCTTTAATGGATATGTTACTATCTGCTTAACTAGGGGATGCATACCTCTCCTTAATGGCATAAGTTACACTCCTCTAAATGGAATCCAATACATGCACATTACTCCTCCTTTATGACAAGAATTGGTTTCTCCTCCTATATATCAGTCTCATGTATTCTCACTTGGGGATTATGAGGCCAAGAGTGGAAGAGACTTGAGGAAAATAGTTAGAAGGAGAGTTATGGAGAGTAGCCAATTGCTTCCATAATAAATTTGGAATTATTGTTAAAATCCTAAGATCTTGAACTATTGAGGTTGGTCGTGAGTGGTATTGAGAGGAAGTGAAAATTTGCTTCCTTAGTTTGCCTTGCAAATCTACTGTTGTCTTTTGGTACTGCTAGTGATCTTTTGCAACACAGCGGTTCTAGGGGAGAATTTCCTCCTAGATATATTGGGAGGAAAAATTGGTGGTTCACAATGATTTGGTAAGGATATTGGAGCTAGAGCATACTCTCATTCGAGTTGGAGCATACTCCCATTTTTTTGAGTTGTATAAATTCATTGTGAGGTATGTTGACAGCATTATATTGTGTTTCTTTTTGTAGTTCATTACATGGTTTTCCTTGTTTGGTTGTTCACTGAAACTTGGATGTATATCAAATGCTGCGCAATAAATGTTGAAGGAATTTTGCAGTAACTGTAGTTTATTTTATGTAAGTTTTTTTTTGTACAGTTTCATCGCAAGTTGATTTACATCCCGTCTTAATGGATGAACGATTTAGGCTATCATGAGTTGTATGAAAACATGTTAATAGCATAAATTTGGTTCTTCCTTCCCTTTTTATTGTTGTAGATAAGTTTGCATAGTATATGTTTGATAAAAAGGATAAATGAGATAGTATGAATTTGTTTTTGGTTGTGGTTTTAAATAATCACATTTCTGGGGATCTTTGTTTTGATTTATTTTAAATTCACGGGGTATTTTTACCATATGGCCATGTCGCCCTAACTTTGATTTCAAAAAATAGAGCTTCAGAATCCACTTTTGTATTCTTCTATATTTTACGGATCTGTTGCTGCTACCTCGTGGTTTTTCTTGCTGCTTTTTTTTTGTAGTTGTGATTTACCTAGTAATCTCTTTTTATGAAACGAGTCTGTTATATAAACTTGGAATTATTATTTTAAAGTAGCAATGTTTAATAAATTGATAGTTTAATAAACTTGTGACTGTTTGTTTGATAGCTTAATAGATAGAAACTTGTCTTGTGACTCCTAACCATTGTTCAAAATTCTGAATGGATGTAGCTACATCGTTACGAGCTATTTCTACAAATTCATAAATATCTATAGTCATTATGTGCCTAAATTTTTGTATATGCACCGATCAAGATGGATGACAGTTCTACTTATGTATTAGTTCCACTTCTTCACATTACTAACAAAGAAAAAGAAATTATGTAATCTTAGATTCATGTTACTTAATTTTGGTGAAATTTCCTTAAGGGTTATGGTTGTAAGTGTTTGACAAAATGCCTTAATGGCTGTACATTTCATGCCTACACATTGTTTGACATAATGCTTCAATGGTTGTAGCTAATTACATCTATGAATTGTTTATAAAAATGACTAGGTAAATTTAGGATTTTCAACCAAGGTGTTTCTCGAAATATCTCAAAGAATATGCATGATGATTCTATTGAATTAAAAATCCATGGAAGGCTAATTGATTAGGTGAAATTTTGTAATTGTTAGCCCACATATGAGTTCGTAATAATTGGAAAACACTCCTTTAGAAGTTTAATTATCTTTTTTTTCTTCCATTTGTTTTACCAAACAATTCATAGGCATATTATCTAGAACAAAATCAAATTAGTCACTCTTAAACATGTTTAACTGCAATAGATTGAACAATTAGCTTATTGGAAATTGTGGTTTGTAAAGATTGATATTATTTATTCCACTAAAGACTCTATCATTTAAATTTGATTTTAAGACTTATGGTTGTAAGTTTTGGATCTAGAGGAACCATGACCCTGTAGCCTTAATGAGAAGTTTAATATTACGATGGGTTAGTTAGTTAGTAGAAATTAGTATGTAGTGTAAAGAATACCAATAAAAATAAATATAAAAAATATAGATATATGAACTTGCATTAACTTTTACATATTAAAAATTTAAACTTAAATTGCATTTTGAGTTAGCCTTAGTATAATACTAATGGTTGGTAAGGTGGAACCTTACATATGGTATTAGAGCCAAGTTAAAACTCTAGGACCTAGGGCTTTCTTGCTAGTATTTATTTGCTTACCTAAATTTTTCCTTGGTCATGTTAAGTAATCATGTAGAGAACATCAAGGAGGAGGAAGGAAGTCTTATCTCCACCTCCCCAAGATAAAGAATCTAAGAAAATATCCATCAGAGAGGTAAGGGATATGATGTTATCTTTCCAAAAGATGACCGATGTATTGATTAGTAGGGTTGCAGGAAATCCTTTAGTTTCTGGTTCTTCATCTCATTTAGAGAGGCAAGAAATACCATCTCATGGAGATGTACATAGGGATTTGGAAAAAGTTAGGCTTCCTATTTTTAAGTGTACCACAAAAGGGGAGGTAGCAGAAGCTTGGTTGGAAAATATTTGCTTATGTTTTGAGTTGCAGAATTATTCTAGCAACCAAAAGGAAAAGTTGGCTATATACCAACTTAAGGAGACTGCACTATTATGGTGGAGGAACATAGAATCCAAATTTGGATGCTCCATGCCTACCTTGACATGGGAATGATTTGAAGAGGAATTCTGAGCAAGGTACCTTTTTGTTGAATACTTGGAGAGGAAATTGAATGAGTTCTGTGATCTTAAGCAAGGAACTAAAAAATCCTTGAATATGATGCACGATTCATGGAGTTTCTTAGATATGCTAGCCATCTAAATACCTAAGCCCTTAAGGTAAAGCATTTTTATATGGATCGAATCCTATTATAAATGAAAAGATGTGCATTTTGAGGCCTACTACATTGCATGAGGTAGTGCAACAAAAAATTATAGCCGAGCAAGAATTATTGGGGAACAAAGGGAGGGATAAAACCCTAAATCTATCATTCCTTGGGAAACCTCCTTGAATGGGAGGCCAATATGTATGACATAAGTCAGGTGGTTCACATCAGCAGGGAATTCAAATGAATCATAATTTTAAGAATCAAAGAAGTAACCCAAGGCAACATCTTCAACAAAGTAATGCTTGCACTCAAGAATCACCTAATAAAAGGGTATATTTTATGAAAACTACTCACACTAATGGATTTTGTACTTGTGGAGGACCTCATTATGAGCGAGATTTCCATGAAAAGAATATTGAAGCACAATCAAAGTAGGAACAAGCCATTGTTAGAGATATGGACAAAGCCCATAGGATTCATGCAGTTGTGCAAAATCGCCAAGTCGAGCATTAGTCTACAATGCTTGAAGTATGTGGTATTGTTGTTACTATTTTGATTGGTCCTGGTGCAACTAAATGTTTTTTTTATCCTAATGCTTTATTAAAATGTAAATTGGTGGCGATAGAGCAAAATGATTTTGATCAGGTTCAGATGGCCTCAGGGCCATCTGAAAAGGTTGAATGCTTAGTGCCAATGTGCCCCTTATACTTGGGGGTGAGTGTCACAAATGTGAATCTTTATGTGACACCACTTGGTCACTATGATGTGATAATTGGAATGGACTCACTTGAAGCCCACTGGGTTGTGCTTAGTTGTCAAAGCAAAACCCTTCATTTTTTGAGTGATGAGGGCCAATCTATGGTTACCCATGGGGAAAGGAGACACCTTTCTTTAAGACTTATCTTGTTCTTGCAGATGAATATAAGTCTTAGGAAAATATGTCAAATGTATGTTATAACAACTTTAAATGAGGGAGATATTTCATCCGCTAAACAATATCCTTTCCTTTCAGAAGTCTCTGATGTCTTCTAGAGGTGTTACCTGGTTTACCTCCAAAGTAGGGGATTGAGTTCTCCATAGAGCTAAATCCTAGTACCAAACCTATATCTAAAGCTCCCTACCGAATGTCTATTATTGAACTTCATGAGTTGCAAGTGCAACTTCAAGAGTTATTGGACAGGTGTATGATTAGCCATAGCGTTTCAGATTAGGGAGCTCTAGTGATATTTGTGAAGAAGAAGGATGGATCTCTTTGGCTCTGTGTTGACTACAGGCAATTGAATCGAGAAACTATTAGAAATAAATATCCTTTGCCTCGCATTGATGATCTATTTGATCAAATGAAGGGAGCCACCATATTATCCAAGATTGATCTTCGATCTAGATATCATCAACTCAAAGTTAAAGAATAGGATATTTCAAAAACTACTTTTTGAACTCATTTTGGTCATTATGAGTTCGTGGATGTTCCTTTTGGGTTATCTAATACCCCAAGAGTTTTTATGAGTCTGACAAATGGTGTATTCATGAGTTACTTGGAAATATTTGTACAAGTGTTTCTCAATGACGTCCTAATCTATTCAAAGTTCCTAGAAGAGCATGAGCAACACCTAAGATTAGTTCTACAATGCTTAAGATAAAATAAATTTATGCAAAAATGTCCAAATTTTCTTTTTTCCAATCGAAAATCCATTATATTGGACACATTATCTCCAGTGAAGGAATTGTTTTTGACTCAACAAAGATCGATGCAATTTCAAAATGGCCAACACCCTCTAATGTGCATGAAGTGTGTCGCTTCATGGGTATGGCAGGATGCTACCAGAGATTTTTGGAGGGGTTTTCAAAAATAGCTAGCCCTACCACTTCATTGCATAGGAAAGGAGTATGATTTGATTGGAAAAATCAGTGTGAGAAAGATTTTTCGAAGCTCAAACAATGTTTGACTACAACTCTGATACTTAAGGTTCCAGATATGGATATACCATTCATAGTATGTACTGATGTGTAAAAATGTGGATTTGGTGCGGTATTATCACAAGATGGTAGAGTGATTGCATATGCCTCTAGGAAGTTAAGGACGCATGGGGAAAAGTATGCAACCCATGGTCTAGAACTAGCATCTATAGTTCATGCTTTACGACTTTGGAAAAATTATCTAGTGGGAAGTATTTTTATATTGAAAATAGATCACAAAGGTTTGCAACATATATTTACTGAAATTGATCTAAATGCTAGGCAAAGAAAGTGGTCAGAACTCCTAAGTGAATATGATTTTGACATATCTTACATCAAGGGTACATTGAACAAAGTAGCCAATGCACTCAGTCGAAGATCACGAATATTTTCAGTAATTCCATTGCAGATTGATTTATGGGAGCACATCTTGAGGGCACAAGATGTATATGAATGGTGCAAGGAAGTTAAAGTTTCTCTTTCTCGGGAGGGGGCTAAGAAAAACAATGTAGAAGGATATTCTTTTGATGATGATGGTACGATGAGAGTCATGAAAAATATTATAGTTCCATATCAAGATGGGCTTCATGAGCTCATTTTGAAAGAAGCTCACTGTGCAACATATATGGCTCACCCAGGAGTCCAGAAGATGTATGCTGATTTAAAGAAAATTTTCTTTTGGGTAGGCATGAAGAAGGATGTAGCAAATTTTGTGGGAAAATGTTTGGAATGTCAGCTAGTTAAAGAAGAACATGGTCATCCAATAGGATTATTGTAGCCACATAACATTCCTTAGTACAAATGGGAAGAAATATCTATGGAATTTATTGTTGAATTACCTGAAACAACCAAAAGGCATATCTCCATTTTCGTGGTGGTAGATAAACTTATTAAGAGTGCCCATTTTATTCCCGTTAGAGATAATTACAAGACATCTGAAATAGCACAAGTATTTATCAAGGAGGAGGTTAGACTTCATGGTTTTCCTAAGAAAATCATATCAGATAGGGCCTCTATATTTACAAGAATATTTTGGACTAGTTTCCAGGGAGCCCTTCAGACACAATTAAATTTCAGTACAGCTTATCATCCAGAGACTTATGGCCAAACTGAAAGAGTAAATGAAGTGTTAAAAGAGATGCTTAGAATGCATGCAAGTGAACAACAATCTCAGTCAGAATAATATCTTCCTCTATTGGAGTTTTCTTACAATTACAGTTATCATCGCTCCCTTGGTATGGAACCTTATGTGTTATTGTATTAATGACCATGTAGAACACCTTTAAGTTGGGATAGATTAGAGGACAAAATCTCAGTAGGTCCTGAAATGCTTCAAGAAATGGAAGAACAAGTGTGTCATATCAGGAAAATATTGAAGCGGGCATAGGATAGACATAAGAGCTATGTTGATATGAATAGAGTGGATCATAGTTTTAAAGAAGGGGAATCCATTTTTCTTCGAGTAAAACCTTAAAAAATATCTATTACATTTGGTAAACAACCTAAGCTCTCTCCTCGATTTGTTGGGCCTTTTAAGGATTAACCGATTTGAATTTTGGAGCATCGCACTCGACAGCTCAGACATGGCATGGTGGACCAAGTAAAGGTCCAATGGGATTAGTACAGTCCTAGTTCCACCACTTTAGAAGATGCATCTTCTATGCGTCTTGAGTTTCCTTTTTTGTTTAGTTAAACTTCGGGCCAAGTTTACTCCAAGAGGGGGAGTATGTACTGTCCTACTTTTCTACTATAGTTTTGTCAATCCTATCAAGGGCTATATATATATGATAGGTTGATCACTTGATTGTGGAGTAATGTTTTACATAGATAGTTATATTTCCTTTTATGTTTATGTATGACAATTGATCACTGAATTGGGGAACAATGTTTTATATAGTTATATTTCCTCTTATATGTGGCATCATTGATTATCTGTATTAGATGGTTTTGGTTAAGTAACATGTTGTACATATGTTTTTCTATTTGTATCTGATTTATGAAGCAAGTGTATGACATGCATGGTGATCCATGATTGAGACACATATACCCATGGATTCTGATGGTTATGCATAGTAGATGTCTAATTATAATATATCGATGATACATGATTTTTGTGATTATATATGTCTAATATTGTACTGAGTAGGATGTGGTAGGTTATCTGGTCATTTTCCAACAAGGATGTTCAATTATGAATGACATTAGAAGTTGTTTATTCAAAACCAAAATTATCGTGGAACCCATGCACCATTCTAGGTAAAATGTGATTAAGTTAATTTCAATATGAAATTCATTTGATTCCTTTGATCTATGAGATCATAATGTGTGAAGGTGTTTGAACAAGGCCTTACCAATGAACCATCAAATGGGTAAAATCTCACAATTAGTACCATAAGGAGAAACTCAAAGTTTCAAAGCATAGTAGATGAGAGGGAATGGAAATTGAGGTGTGGAGTCCTAAATCTGAGAAAGATAAAGATGTGGAGTCTTGTATACTTAGGGCAGTAGTCCTAAATATTTAAAAAGCTCAAGTTGTGAAATCTTGGATCTTTGGAGTAGATCAGGGCGCGGAGTCCTCAATATACTAAGGCACGAAGATGCATGAAATAGGTGTGTGGAATACCTATTCTACAAAATAGAAATACCACTCATGGATGAATTTTGTTAAACAAAATTTCATTCTCATAATTCTACAATGAGTTTCTAAAAATAGAAATTCATGTTGAGCATCCCAAGCACAATTTTCCAAAAGTAGTAAATCACTTTACATAAATTGGTAATCAAGCGGAGTTGAAGAAAAATGAATTAACTTATCATTAATCAATCCTAATAGTTCAATCTTTATTGAATCCTAAATATTATTAATATTATTATTATCTTTTATGAGACTATGATATTATTATTAAAAATGAATTACAAGTCAATTTTATCTCCTCAATCAATTCACACATCTCCTTCATGACTCTAGTGGCTCTCTCTTTCTCTCTTTTAAATAATTCATTATACTCTATTTTATTCACACATCAAATAATGCCATATTCCTTTTCACTCATTAAAAATATGTCATAAAATATTCCTCTTACACTCTCTTTAATGCATATGTTACACTTTCCTTAACTAAGGCATGCATATCTCTCCTTAATGGCATAAGTTACACTATTCTAAATGGAATCCAATGCATGCACATTACTCCTCCTATACATGAGTCTCATGTAGTCTCACTTGGGGATTATGAAGCCAAGGATGGAAGAGACTTGAGGAAAATAGTGAGAGGGAGAGATATGGAGAGTAGCCAATTGCTTCCTTAATAAATCTAAAATTATTGTTAAAATCCTAAGATCTCTAGCTATTGAGGTTGGCCATGAGTGGTATTGAGAGGAAGTGAAAATTTGCTTCCTTAGTTTGCCTTGCAAAGCTCTCTACTGTTGTCTTCTGGTACTGCTTGTTATATTTTACGGCTCGGGAGTTCCAGGGGGAGATGTTCTTCTTCAATATGTTTGGGAGGAAAATCGGGCGGTTCACAATGAGTTGGAAAGGATATTGGAGATGGACAATACTCTCATTAGAGCTGCAACATACTCCCATTTTTTTGAGTTGTATAATTTCAATGTTAGTTATGTTGACAACATTATATTGTGTTTCTTTTTGTAGTCCATTATTTGATTTTTCTTATTTGGTTGTTGACTGAAACTTAGATGTATATCAAATGCTACACACTAAATGTTGTACAATTTCATTGCAAGATGATTTACATTATGTCTTAATGGTTGAAGCATTCACGCTGTCATGAGTTGTATGAAAACATGTTAATAGCATAAATTTGATTTTTGCTTCTCTTTTTACAAATGTAGATAAGTTTTCACATTATATGTTTGACAAAAGGGATAAATGAGATAGTATGAATTTGTTTTTGGTTGTGGTTTTAAATAATCGTGTTTTTGGGTGTTTCTGTTTCAATTTATTTTAACTTCAAGGGGTATCTGTACCTTATGGTCATGTCACCCCAACTTTGGTTTCAAAACACAGAGTTTTAGAATCCGGTTCTATAATCCTCTATATTTTACAGATTTGCTGCTGCTGCCTCGTGTTTTGTCTTCCTGCTGTTTTTTTTTTGTAGTTGTGATTTACTTGGTAAACTCCTTTTATGAAACAAGTTTATCATATAAGCTTGGAATTATTATTTTAAAGTACCAATAGTTAATACATTGATAGTTTAATAAACTTGTGACTGCTTGTTTGATATTTTAATAGCTAGCAGCTTGTTTTGTGACTCCTAACCATTGTTCAAAATTACCAATGGCTATAGCTACATCGCTGCGAGCTATTTGTAAAAATTCTTATATATCTATAGTCATCACGTGCGTAAATTTTTGTGTATGCAACAGTCAATATGGATGACAATTCTACTTATCTATTAGGTTCACTTCTTGGCATTACTGACAAAGAAAAAGAAATTATGTGATCTTAGATTCATGTTAGTTAATTTTGGTGAAATTGTCTTAAGCGTTATGGTTATAAGTGTTTGACAAAATGCCTTAATGGCTATACATTTCATGCTTACAAACTCTTTGACATAATACTTCAATGGTTGTAACTAATTACATCTATGAATTTTCTATAAAAATGAATAAGTAAATTTAGGATTTGCAACCAAGGTGTTTCTTGAAATATATCAAAGGATAAGCACGATGATTTTATTGAATTAAAAATCCATGGAAGGAAAATTGGTTAGGTGAAATGTTGTAATTGTTAGCTCACATATTAATTCATAATAATTAGAAACTACTCCTTTAGAAGTTGAATTATCTTGTTTTTCTTCACTTTGTTTTACAAAAGAATTCATAGGCATATTATCTAAAACAAAATCAAATTAGTCACTCTTAAACACACTTAATTGCAATAGAATGAACAATTAGCTTATTGGAAATCGTGGATTGTAAATATTTATATTATTTATCCCGCTAAAGGCTCTATCATTTAAATGTGATTTTAAGACTTATGGTTGTAATTTTTGGATCTTGAGGAACCATGACCGTGTAGCCTTAATGAGAACTTTAATATTACAATAGGTTAGTTAGTTAGAAGAAATTAGTATGTAGTGTAGAGAATACCAATAAAAATAAAAATAAAAAATGTAGATATATGACCTTGCATTAAATTTTACATCTTAAAAATTTAAACTTAAATCGCATTTTGAGTCAGCCTTAGTATAATATTGATGGGTAAGGTAGGACCTTACACACAACAATTGAAATACATTGATTAGATCTAAAAACGTATTGCACCATTATGATCCTTTTGAAATTATGGTTAAAATGAGTGTAAAGTTGACCCATTCTCACACTACCAATTTTGGCCCACATAGAATATTCAAGATTCGTTAGAGATGGTGCATAGAATATTCTCTAAAATATTCTAGGGAATATTTTCTAGAATATTCTCTATCAAAATTGTGTCCTTCCTAGTTTTACCATGTGAGGTTCTAAACCATTGTCCTAGTTGTTCGTACCTAGTTCTATTGGCCATGAATACTTTATGTTCTGCCATGGCTCCCTTTGAATTGAAAAGCAAGGCTCGATATGTATTCCACTTATCTTGGAGTTATAAAATCCGTCTCCCATAATCTAATGGAAAACGAGTGTTCGTTAATATGGGGTTGGAATAGAGTCAAATTCAATAGCTCCATGAACTTGACGTGTTTTTCTTCAAATAAAACACCATTGACTATTCTCAAAACTCCACATTTGAAATGTTGAGAAAATGGCACCAAAATTTAAACCGTCGGCCGAAAGTTTCACCAACCGTATTATTGTACAAAGAATGTGACCTTGTTGGTTTTCATAAGAAAGGGTGGAACTTTGATTTTGATATGCCTATATTTAAATTCCCATGGATCTGTTGTTATTGTATAAAACCAACTATTATAATTGTAACATTTTGTCTTTTAATATAACCATTGGTTATAGTGGTATCAACTGGCATGTATATTCGTTCGATGTTTTATGTGACAATACAACGCTTGTTGGCATATAGTTATAACCATAAACGATATATATATATATATATCTATAATCTTTATATTATATATATTATATATATATATATATATATTTATATATATATTATATATATATATATATATATAGTGTTATAACCATATTTATTTCAATTTTTTTTAAATATATATTTTAATAATAAACCATATTCTTTTGTTTTATATGATTTTGGGTATATATATTTTGTCTCTTTTTAGACATTTCAATATTATTTTTTTGTCTCTTTGTACAATAAGAGACAATGAATTCTCACCATGTGTCAATGATTGTTAGGCTAATAATTGGTTTCCACACATCTCATGGGTCCTGCCTATCATGTTGTACGCCCTCAATTCTTTTTCGTCCCGTAAGCTTCAAACTACAATAAGTTGGCCATGTATAATCATATTTGAGTGCTTTATGTGCCAGTGGAAAAATAACGATAAGCACTATAACTTGGTGATGTATCAATTGAATTTTTTGCAATTTGATTTTTGAGGTTTCATGGAGTCACTTAGATCATTACTTTAGGTAGATTCAGGTGCATAGTACACATGAGTACAAAAAATTCAAGAGGATGAAAAAATATTGGGTATCTCCAGTAAGAACCCAGATATACTCCTTAAGTATATGTTGCATCTAAATACTTGTTTGCAAATTAAAGTGATCTTTTTAAGGCTTGGAATGGTGGATACGGCTTATGTGTTTGCATAATAATTGGAAAACAGAGGCTAGAAGAAAGCGAAATCAAATTGTTCAAAGTAGAAGGAACAAAAAAATGCTTACAAGGAGGGGGAAATAAGTGAAAAGGATGGAATGATAAAAATAAAATAATATTGATGCAAATATCTTAGGAAGCACTAAAACGTTTATGGTAATTTATAAGAGGACTACTAGAAATTAGATATAGATATGAACAGAGGAATGCTAAAAATGATAAAAAAGAAAAAGGGAAATATCATAGCCACATATTTGAGTAATTGGGTGAAAATAAGAGTGTATTTAGATGAGAATAATGGGAATGCATCAATTAACAAGGGTAGAATATTATTAGCCCTCGAAAATGGGAGCATAACAATATGACCCAACTCTTATGTATAAAAAAAAATTAAAAAAGGATGAAAGCTTTTGTCGACAAAATTTCATAGGAAAATATGATATCAATAGATCTAGTGAACAAAACTATATCATAGGTTAATGACCATCATAACCAATATCCATCAAGATGGGTCAAGAAGGAGGTAGAGATAGAGGTAACCAATCAATGTAAAATTAATGTTGTTATTAATGAATATTTTATTGGTGAAGTATAATTACACGTACTTCCACTTTATGTACATGGATTTGTGTTTATGAGTTCCTATTTCAGGAGAGCCAACTAGTTCTACCTTGTCTAGGATGGAAAATACTTCATTGTTAATGCACACAAGGGAAAGTGAGATTTCAGTCGTAAGTACGATTCATGCCAAGAAATTTTTTAGTCCAACAAAAAATTATGTTTTATAATTTTTAAGAGAAAATAAATATGTATAAGAGCCAACAAGAGCAAGGCGACCCCAGGATGGTTGCACAAAAGGAAAAAATCAACAACTAAAAGAGTTGATATATGCATACAGGGAAGTGCTTAAGGATCCTATGGGGATAGAACCTAATAGGGAACTAGAGCATGACATTGAAGTGTTTTGGTTCTGTCCATTACAAAACATAAATCTATATAGGAAATCCATTTTAGAAAAAACAAGGTGAAGAAGTGATTGTTTTAGTTGTTATTGTAGAGTTTTATTGAACTCACTACCTGAACATGGGGTCAGCCATTATAATTGTGTTAAAGAAGGACGAGACACGAAAATTGTGTATTGATTACAGAGTGTTAAATGTAATTATTGTCAATATTAGGTATTCTCTATAACATCTCTCCCATTTACTTAGATAAATACTTGTAAATGTTCTAGAAATACATCATATATATTTTTTAAAGGGACACATATTCCATGGTTATCTCCCTCATCATATGTAAGGTAGACACTTGAATTACCAACTCTTTCATTGTTTATGGTGACCAAGAAATGCTTGACATTTCCATATAACAACATTTACAAAAGGTTCACTTTGTATTTACTCAGAAAAGGGCCCATATTCCTTCCATTTTTTCATGCCTACTATAGTTGCATATATATACATATTGTTGATAAAAAAAAAGTTTTATACTTTTCTTAATCAACTCCTTGAATCTCACCACAGAAAGTGAGATAATGGAACAAGGTCTCCTTAATTTTTATGCCTTATGATGTAATGAATTAAAAGAAACTTTATGAGTTTTCTTAATTTTAGAATTACTATTTACATGATATGAAGACAGAAAGTGAAATAATATACGAAATTCACATTAAAATGTGAGAAACTTTATAAAAATGCAAGGATATGAATAAACACATTAAAATTTTCATATATAAATTAAAAATTCAAGCATAGATAGCAGCAAAGTATTCATCGCTTCAAGACTTTTAGGGTCTCAAAAGATATCGAGCCTCTGCTCCCTTACGTCACAGCTAAATAAGTTAAAATATTTCAATAAAAATATAAAATCATGTGAGAATTGTGCGCATAAAATTTAGGTAAAATAAAATAAGTCTATTAATAAAAATATTTTGGGCTACAGCATAACCATAAAGGTAAGTCCCTATGAAAAACCATTAACCAAATCAAGCTATCAAAATTTGCATTGGAAAAAATGATATACAGAAATTCAAGAAAGAAAACAAATAATGAAACAACTTTCAAAACATCTTCGGATGCTCTGGTATAAGCATAGACAACTTATTGTTCTAAAACATTAATGGTTGTTAGAACTTATCACGTTAGGTCTTTACACTACTAGTGTAACCCCTTATTGTTATTAGTCCAACCCTCTTATTGTATTATTGTGCCCATATAGTCCCCATGTTGTTATTATTGTACCCCATAGAAGCCCACTACTGTTATTGTTGTGCCACTACAATATTATTGTTATGTAGGCTCTAATTGTATTGGGACGCCTTAGACTCCTATATATATAAAGGAGGTATTTTCATTTGTATCAACTTGGAATTTTTCATTTGTGTAATGTAAAGGAGGTTTCCCCCTAAAAGAGGTTGATTTAGAAGTCGTTGATCTATATTTTATAACTTTTTGTGTGTTGGTTTCATAACATTTGTTATGAGAGCTTTGGATTCTAGGGTTTCGTTGCTCCAAATAGGTCATCATGGCATGTTCGTGATAACGTTTTATCCATGTAGTTTCAGAATCTAAATAAAAAACCCGTTTGAGCCGAAATCATTATAAACCTCGGGTCTGAATGTCAGATCTTGTATCGCTAGATTTTGAGAGATATGATCTGAGGAACTTAGGTTTTTTGAAAGCTCTACAATTCCATCACAAATAGGTCATCATGGAATTTTCACTATATGTTTTGTTCTACAAAGGTTTAGAATCTGAAATTAAAATCTATTTGAGCAGAAATTTTGATGAAGCTCGGGCTCAAATTTTTTATATTTTTTCACTATAGTTTCGCTGATATGGTCCAAGACATTTAGGGTTTTTGTAGGCTCTTGAATTACATCCCAAATAGGCGACCTAGGGAAAATTGTAATAGATATATCTTTGAGGATCAGATTGAAATTTTTTAACATGTTATAGAAAGAGGAGGACCTGTATTTTTTTTGTATCAATGTCAGTTCCTAAGATCGACACAAGGACACATGGTACTCCGTACAAGTTCTCTCTAGTGCACTAGTCTATAATCAGGTCATTATGGGATATTTGGCATAACTCTTCCTTCGAGAATTGAATCTTGATCATAATTGTGGGGTTAGAAAGAGGACTTAGAGGGCAACCAGATGACGTAACTTCATACTTTGGAGATCAAAAATTACAGAGATACATCAGAGCCCATATCAAGCACCTACAAAGTGAAAAATGGTGTGTACTTTTTTTAACATTTTGCATAAGTTTGGTTGTAAAAATAGTTTGAAGGAATTCAAAGGGCATAGTGAAGCATTATTATCATTAATTGATGCACCAAAGGAATAAAATGGAAACACCTATTAAGCAACCTGAAGGCTCTAGCATGACTCATGAAGAAGAGGAAGAAATGCAACATGATATATCAAAATTATGTTAACAAGTACAAGAAAATTCACTCTCAATAAAAGTAACAAAAGCTAAGATGGATGGCGTGGAAGCTAAGATTGATGATTTAAAGAAAGGCATGGAAGCTAAGAGGGATGGTTTAAAGAAAGGTTTGGAAGTTAAGATGAATGACATGGAAGCTATGATTGATGGTATAGAAGAAAAACTTAAAGGCAACATGGAATATTTGAAGACAAATTTGACAAAGTTGCTACAAGAAATTCTTACTAATGATGAAAGGATAGTAAATGAAACTCATGACAAGAACAAAAGAAATATTAATGAGGATTTCATATACTCTAACATTGGATTGAAGACCCACTATGTTCCAAATATCATTATGTGGAATATTGATGGCAAGGATCTTGTAACATGGATATTAAAGATGGAGCAATATTTTGATCTGCATAATGTGTAAAAACACCAAAAAGTTACGCATTGCAACTTTATATTTGGAACCAAATCAATTTGTATGGTATCGAAAGCTTTTCCGTCATAAACAATTTGTCACTTAGGCAATTTGTATAGAAGAAATGATAAAGCATTATGAGGATACAAAAGGAAACACCTTTTTTAGCCAATGATAAATCTCAAACAAAAGTTTCAATGATGGAGCACATTGAGGACTTCCAAAAATGGAATATAAAGGTAAAATATATTCGAGAGGTGCATAGGATTGATGTGTTCATAAGGACTTTAAAGGATAAAATCCAACATGATATTCACCTTTTGGAACCTGATTCATTGGAGAAGGCATTTAGGTTGGCAAGAAAAATGGAAAGAGAAATTATGGCAACAAGGAAGCCTACACTCACAACTATAAAGATGGAAATGTTGTTGCTCCTAGCCTTTCACCACCTAGAAGGTTGACACCACAATAATTGGAAGAAAAAAAAGGAAAAGAGCTTTGTTACAATAGTGATAGAAAATAAAATAAAGATCATAGGCATGTTGAGAAAAAATAATTTACATAGATGCGGGAGATGAGAAGGAAAAGTAACAAGAAACATCAAAAGAAGAGGATATACACTAGGAACCAATCCGAGAGAAAGAAGAAGTGAATCTGACCATATCTTGTAATGCATTGAGAGGAATTACCATTCCTTAAACTCTCAAGATAGAAGGGAATATCAAGAAAAAAAAGTTAATAGTGTTGATTGATTGAGGTAGTACCGATAACTTTATTCATTGTAAGATAGCCAAGGAATTGAATTGCTTCCTATATCAAATACCAGAGTGCCAAGGAATGGTTTCAAATGGAGGAAACATAAATTTCTCTGGAAAGTGCTATGATATCAAGTTATCCATGGTAAAATATGTCTTGAATAGTCCAATGGTTTCCATTCCAGTGGGTGGTGCAGATGTTGTACTAGGAGTCCAATGGCTACAATCTTTGGGTACGATAACTTTTAATTTTCAAGACCTTTTCTTGAATTTTTTTGGGAAGGAAATGAAATTGAATTAAGGGGTGTCACAAAGAATCCGTGAAAGATAATAAGCTCTGAAATCATGGGAAATATTCTAAAGAAAGAACAATGGGGTGTAATTTCATAATTCTATTCACTAGAGGTTCCCACATTGAAATCATCTATTTCGCCAGATCTCCAAAACGTTTTGGACAATCATTCCAACATATTTTAGACTCCGAGAGGCCTCCCGCCTATTTTTGGTCATGATCATCATATTCATTAGATTCGAGGAATTTTTCCCTCAAACATCAATCCTTACAGATATCCATATGTCGAAAAGAGTGAAATTGAATGTATGGTTGTAGAAATGCTAGAGGTTGATATAATTCAACCTAGTCAAAGTTCTTTCTCTGCTCCAGTGGTATTGGTACACAAGAACGATGGATAATGGCACATGTGTCCAGATTACAGGGAGCTCAACAAGATTACTATGAAAGATAAATTTTCCATTCGTGTCATTGATGAATTACTGGATAAATTACATGGAGAAATTTACTTTACCAAGTTGGAACTTCACTCAGAATATCATCAAATTAGAATGAAGACTGAAGGCATTCCAACAAAATTTAGAACTCATGAGGGTCGTTATGATTTTTTTTCATTCCTTTTGGCCTTACCAATGCACCTTCTACATTTCAAGGTTTTATGAATTCCATTTTCGAGCCCTTCCTTAGAAAAATTTTGTTAGTATTTTTACATGATATACTAATCTATAGTGAGTCTTGGAAGGATCATGTTCAACATGTTAACAAGGTTCTCAAACTATTAGAGGAGAAACAATTATATCCAAAAAGCATCAAATGTTTTATTAGAGTACAAGAGGTGGAATATTTGGGTACTTAGTTAGCTCATAGCTCATCTTATCCTTCTCAAAGTGAAGGGCAAACTAAGATAGTGAACAAATGTTTGGAAGGATATATTTTTTGTTTTCTATCTGATAAACAATTAAATATGAAACATAACATGATTATCGAAAAGCTCTACAACTATGCCAAGAAAATACACGTGAATCAATACAGGTGGTTCAGAACTCAGAGTAATCACAAATCTATCAATGCTTGGATCAACCTCTTTAATACAAACAAACATGGTAACTCAACACTAAGGAAACTACCGTAATGGACCTTAGACAATATCCTTCCTCTTTCGGCCTCGAGTATGAACTAGGAAGAATTTTGTAGGATAATTGAAAAATAGAAAAACCAGGATGAAAACGCACACAAGAAAAACAAAGGAGCAATGAAAAGTTGGCAGCAAAATGACAAGGTTCATGATGTATTATAGGAGTTAATGATAGCATAAATGTCACCGTCATGGTTGGCGAGCTGGACGAGTGAGTCACAAGGGAAATGATGTTCAAGATACAATTCAAGTCTCCATGTTGAAATCAAAAACAAATGAATGGGTTCCACATCGAACAAGGCTAGACAAATGAGACAATGAGTAAAAAACACAGTCGAATGATGTTTTAATGAACAATAAATTATGCCATAATGAGACAGGAGTGGTCATATATGTTATTTATTGATGGATTTGAATGACGAGCAAAGAACTTAAACAAAAAAATATGGTTAATCCGAGGCAGAAATATTTATGTGTAGACAAACATCATTAGTAGGGGACATGGATGACATAGAAACCCCTTTTAGAAACATCATGTATGATCATCCTCTTCTTCCACAACATATATTATTGTTATGTACTCGCCCTCCAACCATGTTTGTTGCACTATAATTTCTCTTGCATGATGGTACATAAAATAAACAAATTCATCACTGTAATCAACTTGGGGTCTCTACCCTAACTTCAATAATTAGACACACCTCTCTACTTATTCCTTCTAGCTTCATGCATGTGACTTATTTGACATCGCTTGAGGCCATTCTCTTACTTCACTAAATAGAAAAAAATGATCTACCCTCCCAGGTGAGTATATAATCCTCCTCCTTCCAAACCTTCAATGGTTGAGTTAGTGAAGAGAATTACTTCTGGTTTCTTCCTTACCTATGTTTGGGTTTTCGTTTTTCTACACATAGCTAGAGAAGTTTATCCTTCAAATCCTCTTTCATCACCAATTTTTTCTTGTTTCCTTTGTCTCTTGCAAAGAGGTGGGCTACAAAAGAAAAAGGATCATTCTTCTTAGATCTATTTTTATTTCATTTAGCACTTTCCATCTAGTTATTTTGACACAAAGCATTAAAGATAAACTTTTACTCCTATTCTCTATTCTTGTCTTCAAATCTTGACCTACTACATTTGCATGTATATGTTAAGAAGCATCCCTTTTCTCGCCATATGCAGAATGTTTCCCATGTGTTCTCTCACTCACAAGGCTTCCATAGTTGTAGCATTCGATATGGCTTAAGAATGGGGTAGAGGAGCTACTATTATTGACAACATTCTTATCAAGCCTTCTATTACTACAAAAATGCCTTATCCTAGCCTCTTTATGCATTCATGTGTTGCTACTACCCAATCCATCTCATTTTATTACATGCCATCTAGAGTCTATGGCCTGATGCCCAAAATTATTGCAAGAAGAAAAATAAACCTGAAAAGTCTTTTGACGACTACATATACCTTTTCTATGGGGGATTTATCCTATAGTGAGAAAGGACCTCTACTAGTTCTTCATGTGTCTTCCATTGATGTCTAGAATGCCTCATTACATTGCTTCTTGTAATTACCTAACTCTCTTGTGATGCTCTTCTTGTTGTTGATTCTTAACATGTTGCTACTACCTTGTCTCTTTTTGCTATTGATGCTTTTCTATATGCTTTCATTTTCCAACAACTTGTTTTCCTTTGTTGTTGTTGGGATAGAAACAAGTCTCCATGACAAGCTATCTCTTCTTAAAATGCATCTAGTCTAAGACCTTTCTAATTTCCTCAAGCTTTTGATATTTAGACAACTCTTTATTTTTCTTTTATAGGTCATGTCGTAATGAGACTACTTCAACCTGTAGCCTCTCATATAAAGGTTATCATTCTTCTAGGTGATTGGTTAGCCTCACATTGAATCTCCTAGCCTCTTCTTGTTGAGCATTTAAATCTACAAATATTTTTCTCAACTTTTCATTCTCAAGCTCATAAATTTTCAATTGCTCGTCTTCCTTGAGATTTTCCTATGATAGGTACATGATCTCATTTACAGCAGAGGTCAACCTCCTTCTAATGTATATCCTTTCATTCAAGTCCTTCTCTTCACTAATTTAAGTGTTATCCGAGCCACCAAAAATATCTAAATCCATATATGTATCCATGGAATATTCCATAGGTCTAAGGAGTATTCCATCTTCATCACTTCTAGTGATACCCTTATTTTTTTCACGTGATATACTCTCTTCTTCTTCATAGGATCCCTCATTTGTTATTTCTACTAAATTGAGTCTATATTCATTATTACTACTATATTCATGATTATTTCTATCTTCAAAAGATTCACATGAACATCGAGATAATCAATGACCTATTTCTTTACATTTATCACATAGGAATAACTTAAATTCTCAACAACATTGTCTATCATCTAGGTCTTCTTCTTCACCATTCTTATAGTGAAGATCAATAGTTTTCTCATAGGAATAAGTATCTTCAATATTTTGAGGATTGTTCTTTTTATATTCCTTCTCCTTTTTCTTCATTTTCTTCTTATCACTAGTAGATACATGTTCTGGTTCACTACTTGACCGGCACATTTCTTTGGCCTTCTTTCTATCCACATTGCAATCTTGTCAATATAAACATTGCAATCTGTATAGAATATCCTTTGGTCTCTCATAGTGCCTTACCTTCTCAACATCTAACTTAGACAACCCTTTCATGATGTTCCTTGACTTCTTCATTCTTCTCACTCTTTTCTCCATTCAGTAAGGAGAACCATACATCAACATCTAAAGTCATTAAATAGGCTTCCACTATAACCGTCGAGAGTACATACTTTGATATATTTAAAAATCAAACTCCTTCTATTGTTAGCCAATCTTAATTAGCCATTATTTCCCTATGACCTACCTTTGAGCGATTAAGGCTAATTTAAAACTTTATACCAATTTATCTTCACTCATTAAAAATTGGAATCAATTATATGAGATCAACCATTAACTAACCATAAAAACATCCATATAAACCAATACAATCATAGACATCATGAGAAGCAAACGCATGAGACATGGAGGCTTAACGTGGAAACCCTCCTCGAAGAAAAAAATACCAAAAGTTGTTTTTGTTATTGATGTAAAAGTAAGAGCACCTAATCTACTGCATCAATATGTTTATGAGTCACCACTCACAGGAAGCACTCAATCCCTTTGATTGTTTTCTAGCACCCACTAGCATGAAGCTACATCTCCCTCCTTTTGAAGACACCTAATCAGCTTACCAAAAGCACAATCTGAAGCATTAACTTCTTGGATTTCTTGCATTGACCAACTTGTAGCTCCTTGGATTTATGCAAGAACCAACTTGCAAGAGGCACCAACCCTCAAACCTTCTTATACAGCCCTTATATAAGGAAGCACAATATTCCTATATGTTGCCTCTAATCCACACTCAAAAGAAAAATTACTGCTCACTATAATTTCCAGCCTCTTTGAGTGTTTTCAGCTATGTTATCCTCAATGATCTTTTGGGCCACACAAAATTTTGTCCTCTTCTCACTCTGTAGAAAACCACCCTTCATCTCAACAATATTCACTCATCACAACCCTTGCAACTCTCCCTCCACAATACAACATAATGCTTCTTCTCTCAACCCTCTTCTATTCAAAACTCTCTCTCGGCCTCACATAGCAGCATCAGTGCACTCAACCTCCTTCCTTTGCAAAATAGGCACACACCTCCTCTCTCTATAGCACAACAACACATGGCCTCTCCTCAAGAGTTCTCAGAAACAAATATCTTCCACATAAATCAATCAACAATGTTGTATACACACCCAAATATCTCGATTGAGCTCAGTGCTAGCAATAATGCTACCTTTTGACATCTTGCCCAATGGAAATGATGGGTTTTGTTCCACTATAACACAATGATGATGTAGTCCCTATTAACCATCAACCTTCAATTCACACTACCCGAGAATGTACTCTCAACAAGGTGCTCCATTCTATTGTTGTGTACAAAACTTTGGCAATGCACCCATATTATAGATTGAGAATGGGCTTCTCAGCGATTCTTCTCCACTAAGATGTTCAACAACTATAGCTACAACACACTCAATTTAGAGAATAGACACCTGTGTGATATTCCATACTAAGAACTAATTCTCAGTCAACCTTCACACCCAAGGAAGCTCTCCATATTGAACTATTACTCACAAACCTAGAGATGTACACAAACATGGCTTCTATGAACTTAATCTGATCTCCATTAATTCTTTCTACAAGTCATGGGCCTTATTGGCTTCATCTATTAATATTTCTAGCTACCATTAAGTTCATTAACTCAATCTATGCATTCGTGTTCCTAGTTTCTCAATCATTACACCCATCACACATATACCCCAAAGCCCTATGATAACAAAAAGGAAAAGACCTGCCACATAACCATGTTCACTAGGACCCACTTGATATATACCACCACTAGTTAAAATACTAGATCCCCACATCCCCGTAACTTTTATAGATAATGTTCCATGTAAAATATGATCTTGGGTGATTCCAAGCTCGGGCCACTTGGGCTTAGAACCCTTCTCTTAGCGCCTTTACCTATTATTCTTCGGAGTTGTCTATAATGCGACTTTTTGGAGATTCCGGTGACGGAATCCGGCGGAAGAAATGAGGTTAAATCTTGATTTTTAGCAGTTAAAATGGTTTTTTAACTGCATATTTGGATTCAGGGCCCTGGAAAATCCCTGGGAGCCATTGATTGTGCAGAAACTAGCTATCAAACTTGGGATTCCAATGAATTGCTGCCGGATTTTGACCAGAAAAATCCGCCAGAAAAACTTTCAAAAAGTCGCGTTATAGACTACTACTTATTCTTCACAATACTATGTGCTATGACCTATGGCTAGGCTGTTGGGTGCGAGACATCTCTATCAACTTGCGGGGGATAAATTCTTTTTTTATTTGCATAAGGACTTTTGTCACCAAAAGACTAAAAACTACAATAGAAACAAGCCGTGAGTGCACCTTTTGACTTTTGAAATAATGTAAAATGTTAGCAGAAACTTTGTCACCTCACTCCATTAATTTCTGTGCAATCTTGATGAGTTGTCCTTTTCACTCTATTCCATGTGCTTTCAATTTCCAATCAAAGGCCCCGCCAAGATGATATGTATAACCGATGTGGCTCGTTTCTTTCTTCTTGGTGCATCCTTTCTATATGCATTTCTAATCCTTGCGGGGTAGCACCTCTAGGACGATGTCATGCTTATGCCATCAACCTCATGTGGTGCCTCCTCAATGGTTACACATATCACCTATATTTGGACCATTAAACCACCCAAAAATGTTGAATTTTCATGCCATGTTGCCAACATTATGTCATGTTGATGTTATCTCTAATCAATAACATGTTTCCACCTGTCTTGTTGGAGGAGAGAGAAATGATCCCTCAATCCTTCACTTTGAAAGAGATTCCCTTGTAATTCCCTACTCCCCCCAAAATCAACACCTATAAGAAATTTATTTAACAATAATCTATGTGGTTCTAAACTTCTAGGATACTGCGTTTATGGGTCTTCTCGGGTTTCACGCTTCCCACAACCCTTGCTCACATTATTCCTATAGCACCTTTTTAAATACACTTTTGGGCTTCTGTTGTTATTGGGTTACAAGGTTCTGTGCGTCACGTTACCCCAACTAATTGTATTCCCATTACCATTTTTGAATACGCTTCTAGGATTTCATCCTTCTGTGCTTTGACACTTTTTAATATTTTGATCTTTTGTGCGCCCAACATTAGCTAACAATAAATCATAGTTTGGGAAGACATTTGCGTACATCCATTTACTATTGGTAAGCTCTTTCTGAGCACTATCCAATTGTATTGTCTCCAAGAGTATTTGAACTCATACCTTAAGGTATATTCGCCTCTAAAATCTAGGACTCCAAAACCTCATAGCCATTATTTTATGGCTTCTCCAATAAGCTTGCTACTATGATTATTCCGTACAAGAGACTCAAGTAACCATGGGTGCTCTATTTGGTAAATAAATTGTTCTTAACTTACTTAATTAATTCTCAACCAAGATTAGTCTATTTACGAAATGTATGTGCACCATATATTGTAGGATTATTTTTGTGAATTAATTGATTCTAGAAATGAAACTAATTATAAGTATGTAGACAATTTGGAGAATAATTTATGTAGATTTTCTTTCAATCCAAAGTTATATTAAATCCTAATTAATGAATTTAAATTCAGTACTTTGGAGAATTTTAAAATGCATCTAATTTGTAGAAATTGAAACTTAATTCTAATTGCATGAAAGGAAAATTCTTAGAACCAAATTTCAAGAAAGAAACAATCTAATTCTATCTTTTATAATTCGAAATATCTACATTAAATTGTAGAAAGAAACTTTTACTTTAAACTAGAGTAAGGAAATTCTATATTAATTGCATGAAAGAGAAATAACAATAAAAATGATCTAATTCCTACTTGTAGAAAATGAAATTAAAACCTTTACGCATTGAGAATTAATTCTTATGTGTATTTAATAAATCAAATTAAGGTATGAAGTAATTATGTGTTGGAAAGAAGATGCATTCAATAATTGAAATATTTTTAGTGTTTTTCTTTTTATAATTACTTTGCAATCCAAATGAGAATCCTCATAAATGTAATTGCAATGGAAAAAAATTCTGAAAGAAACTATAGCACTAAAAATAAGTAATGAAAAGCAAAACCATAAACCAAACCTCATAGCTCGACAAGGAGCCCTCCTGTGACTGTAGGTTAGCTAGTAATCAAAATATCTTCTTGCACGGATTGAGAAAAAGGTAACTTATATTAAGATGGAATAAAGTATCATCGATATTTACAACAAAACAATTATAAACTTAATATTCAAAAAACTTATGTCTTCGCTCTTGGCTTACAATTTTTATTCAAATTTTATAAAATGATTTTAAGAGTTTTAAGCTGATACAACATGAACTATTTTGACATCTATGAGATAGATTAAATTTGAAACTTTATTTCTTTATGACTTTCTACTCGAAGAGAAAACTGTAAGTGATTCATCTATATCCAAAATCTAACATCTAAACAAGTCGCTCCTCCATGCAGGGATTCAATTATTGAATTTAGGCTTCTGTGATCCATATCGATTTAGAGAAGAATCTTCAGCGAAAATCACATAGATATAATTTTGTCTCTATCTCTCTGTGATTTTCGCCGAAGATTCTTCTCTAAATCTAAACAAGTCTTCAACCTCGCTCGCTTGATTTTGTTTTATTCGTTCACTTCCTTAACATGATCGATCTACATCATTGTTAGAATTACTCTAAATTTGACTTGTAGATTTATCAATCCTCATAGATTTTCAAGTTATGTTGGTAGGGGGTTATCCATATGGTGGACAATTTTCATCTCTAGGTAGTCTTCATCATTTTATTGAAGTGCTTCAACCTATCTAACAATGAATATTTCTATGGAAACCAATATTAGTTGTAGAATGTATGATTATGTCATTCATAAGAACATTTTCATTATAATTCATTAAGAAGGAGACATTCTAATTATGGATGATTGATACCTTTTTAAGAGTTGAACCTAAACTTAAACATGTTGAGATTGCTATAAAATGGTGATAAGAAGGTGAAATGAGATGGAAAAAATGATAGTAGAAGAGAAACAAATCCAAAATTCAACATTCCCCGAGACCAAAGGTTTTTCATGCCCTCATGCACCAAAAGTTCAAAACGGCCTCTTCTTTTCTCCTTTAGTGAATGATCCCTTAAACCTATGCAAGCACATCTAGACTAGTGTTTTCTTTCTTATTTTTAATGCTAAAAGTAGTTGTTGGTTTCTTCATCAAAATTTTTCCTTGTAACCCTTTCATTATGTTCTTGAGAAATTTGTTTATAACCTTAAGTTTCTTATTCTTCTTATACCAATGACCAAGGTGTATAAGTATATTGTCAACTTGGGTTTTGAGTATCTCATTCTGAACTTTTGCTACTTCCCTTTCACAAATTAACTGTTTGTTCAAATTTTCGAGCTCATAGATGTCTTTCTTTAGATTTTCTACAATTTTTTGCTCATGTTCTACATTTTTTTGTTGGTGAAGTTTCACCCATTTCACACAAAGAATTTTTTTTCTTTTGTTGTGACCTTTGCTCCAAGGATTCCACATAGTCATAAAGATCTTATTGGACTAGATCAATTTCTACAGTTTGTCTTATTGGACTAACTTTATGAGGTGGTCTATTATACCTTTCTTCTTCAATATTGCTTATTTCTTGTGACTGTGTACTTGAAATTTTTGAAATTCGTTTCCTTCTCCTCAATTTGTCTTTTGAGCTTCTAGAGTCTCTCCCTTTTTTTTTATTATCCTCTATTTTCTTCTTTTCCTTAGGTAGTTTTTGGTCAGAGTTAGCTTTATTTCTTCTAAGGTCTTGTTTGTGATTTTTCTACTTAAATTCCTCAAGATACTGGGATAAAGAGGTATCATCTTCAAATGGATCTTTTGATGTTTTAGTTACATTCTACTCTTAAATTTATTCTTCAATTATTCAATTTGCATGGGTTAGGGCTTGACTTTCTTCAACTTATTTTAATCCTACTAGTTGTTTCTTCCTTTGGGGCTTCAACAAAATGGTTTCTCACTAAGAAATCATTCCAGTTATCTCCTCTAGTTTCCAAATGTGCTTCTACAAGAATATTTATGAGTCCATGCTAGTAAAGAGATTTATCAATGGACCTAGATTCTCTTTGTATAGTAAATTCAATTTTCTTTAAACTTTGAAGTAGAAAGTAAGGAAAATTAATCTCATTTCCATCAGCAAAATGCATCATAAGTCTGGCATTGGTAGAAAAACATTTTCCCAAATCTTCCTTCACATGTCAAAACTTTTTGAATCACTAGAAAGACATTTTTCTCTTTAATGCAGTAACTTGAATACCCTTTTTGAAAATGTATAAATCCATACCTAGTTGCCTAAGGAAATGGAACTAGACATTCTCTTTAATTCTTCTATTCTTGAACTACATTTCCTCGTTTCTTGCTAGTACTATTGCTTCTACTACAATATATTCTGTGAGGATGACATTAATATCTCTACCTCTTCTTACGCTCCATCAAATACTCGGAAAAAGCCTTTGGTAACTTATGCTTCATACCCATTGAATTTCTCAAAAAATTGGATCCATCTAACTTGTTGTAACTAGTCTTTAACCATTGGATATTCTTGGAAAAATTTTACTCCATTTGGTTAAGAATGAACAAGAACTCTCATGGTGAGGAGAAGTATTGCCTTGACTGTATTCTTTCGATTGAGATAATGAAATATTTGAAAGAGGGAAGGAATGAAATATGAATTGGAACTGAGTAAAATGGATATGAAACAGTGTTAAATGATAGAAAGGTAAGGTGTTGCCGGAAGAGGTCGTGTTGCATTTAGATTTTACTTCACAATTTCCCACGTTTGATTTCCAAGGAGCGGTGTTGTGTTTTTAATTCCAATCAGACTTGATGTGAATAGTGGTGTAATGATGAAGAGGTATGGTATAATGGTAATGAATATGATAGAAAATTTATAAGGTCATGGATTGTAGATTTCTGTGGTTCGGTTTTTTAGAATATAAACTCTAATCCAGATTTTTTATTTTTTCTTTGTCGACGTTTCAAGTCTAGACCAAGACTCATCATGAGGACTTGATTTACAAACGAGAGAGACAGTAGTGGTAAATAAGGTTGTGGTTGAGATGTCAAGTATGTGAGCTCACTAGTCTAATGATTTGAATTAAGTAGATTTTTAATATTTAATAATATAATTTTTTAATTTTTATTTTAAGGATCTTTTTAATTTTATTTATTATTCATGGATAATTATTATAGCTTTATATTAATTGCTTTTAAGTGAATTGTTTATGTAATAAGTTTCTTATTGTATTTTATTTAATAAAATGATTTCTCATAATGATTTTGTTTTAATTAATTGTAACTTTTATAGTAATTTAGTTTATATTTGTTTAATTTTTACAAGTTTTTAGTTAGTAAGGAGGTTAATGAATTATTAATGTTGTGTTCTAAGCTTATATGTTGTTAATGTATTATAAAAAGTTATATATGGTTAGGATGATTTTAATATTTTAATGTTCTTATAATTTTTCTAATATATTAAAGTTCTTTTTACTTTTACTTATTATACATGAATATACTTATTATAGTTGTTTATTAATTGTTTGAGTTTTTTATTAAATTTTTATTTACTAAATAATTTATCATAATGATTTGTTTTACTAATTGTAATTCTTATAATAGTTTTTTAACCAATTGAAATTTTTTTTTTTTTAATAATATTTTTTTTTAATTATTATTATTAATTTATTATTATTCTTATAATAATAATTAATTATTATTTTAATTAACATGCAGATTTGAGTATAATACAATATTATTAATTAAATTAATTTATTTAATACTTATTTATTTGTTTATTTATTTTAGGAGTTTCGATCCAGAGAAGGGAGAATAAGAAGAAAAGGAGGGTCAATTTACTCCACGGGGGTGAGGAGAGAGGTCCAATTCCTACTAATTTCCAAGCCTCCATCTCTGTTGAGGTTGTGCGGGTGTTTTATGATTTCAAGAGCTTCTCGGACTTTTCTCTTGAAATAGTGTTTTTCATTTGCAATGACTTTTGTGTTTTCGAGGCATATATGATGGTTTGTCTTACCAGCATGTTCCGCCAGGGCTGAGGAATGGGTTCTTTCCCTACGGATATCTGCACTATGCTCTTTTCGCCTGATACCGACTGATCTACTTGTCTCCCCGATATATTGATCCCCACAGGAGCAGTTGATAATATAAACACCTTTTGTTGGAGATGTTCTCGGTTGTCTTTCACTGATTTCATTCTTTGTCTAATAGTTGTCAAGGGTTTGAAAGAGGTTTTGATATTCTTTTTTGAGAGAATTTTGGCTAGTTTGTCAATTACACCATGTATATATGGAAGGTAGGCACTAGTAACTGGAGAATTGTTAGTTTTGTTTTTATTGTTTCCCAGTTTGGCCTTTTTAATGGCTTTGGAGATATCTTTATTATTGTATCCTAGATTGGAAAAAACTCTTTTTAAGTAGGTGATTTCTTCATCAGTGTGGCTTTCATCAGAAATTCTACAAGCTCTAGTGAAGAGGGTTTGAAGAACCCCTTTTTTTGGGCTGGGTGGTGGTGGGAATCTGTGTGGAGATAGTTATCAGTATGCGCCTTTTTCCTGAACACCTTGTGACCTATAGAACCATCTTTGTTTCTAATGAGGAGGATGTCCAGGAAAGAGATGCAATTATTCTCTTCCATTTCCATTGTAAATTTGATGTCCTTGGAAATGCTATTGAGATGGTTTAAAAAGTTTTTTAGTTCGTCTTCCCCATGTGGCCAATCCACACTTGTGTCGTCCATGAACCTTATCGAAAACTTAGGTTTTAATGGGTAGGTGTCAAGAGCCTTCTTTTCAAACTTTTCCATGAAGAGATTGGCTACAATAGGAGAAAGGGGTGATCCCATTGCCACTCTTGACGTTTGCTCAAAAATATCCCCTTGGAAGGTGAAGAAGGTGGATCCCAAACACACTTCGGCTAACCTTGATAATCATTAGGTTATCTTGATCCACTTTCACATAGAGATTGTTGTCAGCACTTCCTTTCTTGAATCCTTTTTGATGTAGATACCTATCAAGACGAGCATACCAAGCCCTAAGAGATTGCTTGAGACCATATAGTGCCTTTTTTAATCTGCAAACATATTTTCTTTGTCATTGAGCATAAAAACTTTGGGTTGTTCAATGTAAACTTCTTCTTCTAATTCACCATTTAGAAAGGTTGAATTTACATCCATTTGGTATACCTTGATTTTGTATTTGGTTTGATATATGGATATTCCTTTATCTTGCTAAGAAATCTAAAGCCCCAAAAAGTATGTTGGCTCACCAAGCATAGACATTTCAAACTCACTTTGCATTTTTGTGGCAAAGTCTTTACTTAATATGTCATCATTTCTTCCAAAGATTATGTCATCCACATATACCTTGATAATCATTAGGTTATCTTGATCCACTTTCACATAGAGATTGTTGTCAACACTTCCTTTCTTGAATCATTTTTTATGTAGATACCTATCAAGACGAGCATACCAAGCCCTAAGAGATTGCTTGAGACCATATAGTGCCTTCTTTAATCTACAAACATATTTTTCTTTGTCAGTGAGCATAAAAACTTTGGGTTGTTCAATGTAAACTTCTTCTTCTAATTCACCATTTAGAAAGGTTGACTTAACATCCATTTGGTATACCTTGATTTTTCTCAAGCATGCATATGCGAGAAACATCCTGATAGCTTCCATTCTGGAAATAGAAGGAAATGTTTCTTTAAAATCGATTCCTTCAACTTGTGCATATCCTTTGCAAACTAATCTTGCTTTATTCCCAATAACCTGTCTGTCCTCATTC